>LGRX02015756.1:10435-28565 GCA_001247695.2 Cymbomonas tetramitiformis | reverse complement strand
ATATATATGTGTGTGTGTGTGTAAGGATTATATGGGGTGTCCATGCTGTGTGGTGTGACTGCATTCATGACATAACCATGGACCAACAGGTCCCATCCATCGACCGGGAGCCACTGGGGGGCATGCCAGCAGGGTCCGCTTACTCCGTAACCCAGAGACCAACAGTTGTTTGGCGACGATCAGTCACATCGTATCATCTTTCCATGCTGCTTTGCATTTGGGTTGGGAATATGTATGCGTTTGTGGTATCTTGTCACGGCCCCGCCCTGCTCTTGTTTTGCTTCTCACATCCACTGGGATGATGGTGGGTTGGCTTTTGTTGGCCGATCTCATGCCGTTCAGTGTGTGTGTGTGTGTGTATAGTATCATATTGCGCCTCCCTCGCCTCTCTTCAATTTATTACGTCACTAATGTTAATACTATATATCATATACTATATGGGATCTCCACTAGGCCATCTCGTTGGATCATGCATAATCTTGAACATTCGTTATTATTGTGGATTTAGGGTTTACCCTACCCCCCTTTGCCCCTCCTTCCTCGTCCCCCTCCCCTCCCCCGATGATGGCGATGGCGGCGATGGCGATGGCGATGGCGATGGCGATGGCGATGGTGATGGCGTCGCGATGTTGAATTTTCGTCGACCATCGTCGGCCATGTTATTTGCATTTGCCTTCGGCGATCGTCGGATGGAGTTTCGGTCATCGTCGCCCGTTGGGATTCGCGTTTTGCTGCTGAAACCTAAAGAAAAACCCACGCGTGTTTTTTATTTTTCGCTCCATGAAAAGAAAAGAGAGCACTCCGATGAAAAATAAAAAAATCACGCGCGTGTTTTTTGTTTAGGGGTTTTCGCGGGTTGGAGTATATATACCAGTTAGGGTTTTGAATAAGATTATGTTAACACGGCTTATCTTAAACGCAAGCGCTCTACTACGTTCCGTCGACCGAGACCTCTGCTCCTTATGATTTGGAACCTGGCCAAATTACCTACCTCTGACCTTTATAATCTTCACCCAAACCAAATTACCTTACCTTAGTCAATCAGCAGCAGCAGCAGCAGCAGCAGCAGCAGCAGCAAAGCTCGAATCCCAACGGGCGATACAGTCGAATGTTTCATCTCACGATCGCCAGGCGCCAACGATGACAGTGCCACTGCAGTCGCGTACATTTATCGCGACGCCACCCACGCGTTATGGCATGGCATGCTGGGAAGCAAAAGGCAAAGCACTGTCGCGCACATGATCCTGCGGTCATAGGATGTAATGGCGAAAATGATTTAAACATCGCATGGCCGACGCGATGTTCGGAAATCAGATAGATTCGCTTTTACATTGCATAGCAGACGCGAGGATCGAGAAATGTCAAATCATTAATGGAATGGCAGACTCGATGTTCATGTTCGGATCTCTCGAGTGCGCCACGTCGGCAAGATAAATAATCCCATCCACCGTCAGATGCGCCTAGTGGAGATCTTAATTTAAGATCGACCGGGCCTAGTACTTACTTACTTACTTACCTTACTTAATCAGCAGCAGCAAAGCGCGAATCCCAACGGGCGACACACACGAACTTCCGATCTCACGATCGCCAGACGCTAACGATGACAGTGCCACTGCAGTCGCGTACATTTACCGCGACGCCACCCACGCGTTATGGCATGGCATGTTGGGATGCAAAAAGCGAAGCACTGTCGCGCACATGATCCTACGGTCAGATGGCCTAGTGGAGATCTCTTTTTGAGATCGATCCGCCTAGTATGTTTAAAAAGAGACTACAATCAAGCTCTTCGGACGAACAAAATGCCCCGCGCGGATGCGACAAATTTCCCGACGAACTTTTACCAAGCGTCGGCGCGTGCAGCGCATGCTTCGCCCAGTTATAGAAACAAAAATCTCTCCAGACTCTGCAGCCATCACACCAGAATAAGGCGCGACGCTTTCTTGAACAGTGACACCAGAACACCGAATACGTGTTGACCCCACGTATGCTCCTATAGCCAGGATCTCGGGGTTGCCAAAGGATGACGCAGTTCAGCAGGCAAATGATTTCTTACAAACACTTCTTGAATACGTAATATCTTCCTCTGACGTGTGTCCTTCGGGGGGCAGGGGGCGTCGACCCCCTGCTCCCCCCTCTTAGGGAGAGGATACCCCTCCCTTCCCCTCCACACCACCTTCCCGCCCCTCCACCGCCACCCCGTTTCACCACCACAGATTCAGCTCCACACCACCGACGCGGCCACAACTCTTTCTCCGCCTGCATGACCTGTTAGCGCTCTGCGTATTTTCATTATGCTGCGATTTCCTTTCTTGATACGACTTAGATGAGCCCTCCGGGGCGCGCTATAATTGAGAGAGCAGCCTCTTCTGTTTACAGTTGCCTGCCTAGCAGGATTACGGCGTTCGTATGACTTGGTCTTCTATTTCAGCGTAAATGTTTTATTATTGCTATTATTAAAAATAATTCCGTTGGTTAAATAAAACGAGGCTCTACCGGTGCCTACTTAAGTTGGGACTATCGCAAGTTTTATCGCGTTCACTCTCGGTGCAAATAGCGCGTTATAGGACGTCGAGTTTAAAAAAGATTGCCCTGTAAATAGATTGGGGGTTTGGACCTCAAGCCGAAAGCCCACCCCCACCCCGCCTTTTCCCCGCGAGAAGGCCGAAAGCCCCCACCTTTCTCGGGCCTAACGGCCCAAAGCTAACCACCCGAAACCAAAACGATTGAAAAAGCCCTTAAGCCCCCGGGCTGCATTTTCTTTATGGATCACGATATAAATCACGATATAAAACCGCCCCCGCGCGCCGGCCCGCCCCGACGGCCCCGCACGTGGGGCGGGAGGCGGAGTGCCTCAACTCGCGATACCACCGATGATAAGCGCGGTGCGGTCGGCAAGGGGGTGCGAGATGCGGGTGCTCCACGCTATCGTCTTACATGCGATGCGCCGCGGCACTATTTTTAATAGTACCATATTTCACGTCGAGCTGTGGCCCCCGGACCAAAGCCCCCCAACCTCCCTCGGGCACCTCTCTCGGGCCCAAAGGCCCAAAGCCCACCCCAAACGATTTACAGGGCAATTTCTTTTTGAAATTCAACGTCCTATTAACCGGTGACATTCCTGTCGGAGGTATCGCGGTGCCACAAGGCCCTGGGCAAGCCGGACGTATTGTGGCATACATCAACTATAAAAAAACTACCGCATCTTTACGTATCGAAATGAATGCAGGGGTGAATGTTCCGCCGATACAAATGCGAATGATCATGTTTAAAGCCCGTCGATCGAACAACTAATTCATTTGTCATAAAATGGAAAAATAACTAATAGTAATATTGCTGGTTGAATATATACAACGTTGTATATATATAAGAATTCGTTTATACATGTTCAAGCATAAAGACAGAAAGAAAATTGGTGATGGCACGTGACGGATAAATTAATGGCTTCAGGTGGGGATGCGAAATAATGCAAATACTAGCTCAACGACTTTGATGTTTCAAATATTTTAAAAGAAATGAGACCCGAAACTCAAATTTCTGCTATGTGACAGAAAACCCCATCGAACGGACAGAAATGAGAGGGTTCCACTCTGACTAGTTCATACAAAATTCGTTGCGTTGCATAATCAAAGGTTTAAGCTGGCAGACGCACGGATGTAGGCACGCGCATATTTTGTGCGTACCGCGAATTGCACACGCGTCATCACGCTGTGTGCGACAGCCAAGGCTACTATATAGGAAGGCCCATGCGCACTCGAGCCTAAACTTCTTCTGGAGGGTTGGAGCAACGGCTGAGACACCATCGGTGTACGAAGATACATAGAAAAAACACAGCAAATATCAACTTATATTCATTGGCACACCCGGCTCTGCACTCATTGGCAGAGTATACCGAAAGCTGCCACGGTGCTGCATCCATTAGCCAATATGACTCACCACACTTGCAGCTCTAGTTGATAGACTCCTTGACAGCACATTCGAGGATGCCATTGGCTTGCCTGATGAAATCCATGGGTCTGTAACATGTCGGCTTATAACTCCTGGTCCTGAGAGGTGGCCCAGCCTCAGCCATACAGTTTAAGGATAGCGGCATAAGAATTGCCCTGCTTGATTGGCCCATGGAGGCTCAAAAATTTCTGCATGACTATGCTGTTGCCATCTACCATCCACTTCAGCATTGAGTTTATGACATTGGTCTTCGGCGACACCCAGCCTTTGGGAAAATCACCTTTGCAGATTAGCTCCGGTTTATACAAATGTGGACTCTTGGATATGCCCAGAATCATTCATCCAGCCTTAATCGAGGACAAAGATCGAACTAACAGAGTTGATTGCATCAGATTTGAATGCCAGCGATGCGATTAATAATGCTCAATGCTTGGCGTCTCGCTGATACTCTCAGCCCAGCATACCGGCCTTACCTTTTTATCTACTGACTTGCTTACGAAATTCCATAAGCAACCTTCTTGCTGCTTTCCTTGAAATATCTATTATGTGAAATATCGATGCTTATGGTAGTTGTCGGGAACTCATCCTCGCCTCTTCAGCAATGGAATCCCCGGACTTCTACTGTCTTCTGATATCTCCTGAGAAGACCTTCCCTATTTCCTTTTTCTTCTTTTCTGGCGACACTGCTGAGTTGTAATATGTAAGTGAGACTGGAACAATAATGCCAGCGTGCACGCTCTCAAACAGCCATAATATCCTTTGGCAGAGTCCATGTATGTGGCTTCTTTCCCAACTTTTTTTTACCAAACCTGGCTTACAATTACTCCTAGTGTTTGCTAATAACAGGCGCGCACAGCCGACAAGATCTACGGCTTGCTACTCATGATGCCTGCCTCATGCCAGCCCACCCCTCCGCCCATCCACCGCCAAAATGTCACGCAAGCTGAAAATCCAGTAGAGAATGCTTACTTGCCACAAAAGTTGTGGCGAACCCCATACGGAAAGGCATAGCTTCATACAAATCCACGCGAATCCATCTGAGATGTGTGTGCTACAACATGCAATGCCTATTCAACATCAGCCCAATTGAACAAGTTGTCGCGTCAACCATCTCATTCGAGGATAGCTTTTTCAACATGGATTAAGTCGGGCCATTTCAGCATGAAAAACTTCCGAGTCCCTAGGCATTACTATATTCAAGGCAGCGCAAATAGCTTTTATCGCTGCCCTCATCACTGCTCCAATTTCTTAAGAATGCTCGAGTGAACATTTTGCCTGCATGTACTCGGGGTGGCATGGCACTCATACATAACTGTTCAGATCTTCAGTTATTGCCCAACGTTGGAAGGTACGGCATATATATATATATATATACATATACTTCTGGAAGTATATGTATATATATATGGCACAAAGCTAAGTTTCTTGCCACTCAGATGTGCCAACGAGAACGCCCGTGCATTGTGCAACAGTTGTATTGCATTTTCATCTGTGAGCGCCGAGTGGACAAAACATACCTAAAGCCTTCTCCATGACCGAGAGCTGTGCTTCGCTCGGCTGTGGCCGCACCCAAACCTCCAGCTGGTCAAGCTGTTGTCGTACTGCTTCCGCCTCTTTTGTAGCGGCGCGGCGCTGCTCCTCCATTCTGCTTCGCAATTCTGCCACCTCTGCCTCCATTGCGACACCACGCTCATTCAGCTGTATCAACATGCTGTCAACCCGCTCTGCCAGCTCGTGATTATCACCACCCTTGAGCTCGGCAGCCACGGAGATAGCTGCCAACTCCTCCTCCTCCTCTGCCTCCTCTATGCGCATGTGCTCGAGTTCGAGCTCCCGAGAGCGCAGTACTGGCATAAAGTCAATATGGCCCTCGAGCATCTGAACAACCAAGGGCAGCCAATTGTGTTATACACTGCTATATTCGATGTACCATCAGAGAAATCTACAGAAATCGTTCCGAACATCCACTAGTAAGCCCCGGAAAATCCGGATAAGCGTCCCGAGTGTGTAAACTCTTTAATCCCGGCTGTGGGTACATGGTGCCGCCGATCTTCTGTGGCTACATGGTGCCAAAGGAATCGGTCCAAGGACATGCCACTCAACACTCACATGATGAAAAGTGAGGAACAGCGCTACACTAGAAATGGGGAAAATACTGAACGCTCAACCAAAAATTAAGGAGACGTGGGTTCAGCACAAAACTACACGTAATGGTGAAAGACGGGAACAGCATACTCACACAACAGAACAATGCTCACACAACTCGTCTGACTAGAGCAACTAAAGCAAGTACCCCAAACCTCCATAAGCTTCGTACATGCCATATACCAAACATACAGAAGGGCAGTGGGAAAACCACAAGGAGCAACCAACCATAAGACAGAGGGGAAGGAAAAGAATGAGCCAAGAGGAGGCTGCAAACCCCTCACACGCCCCTAAAGGGATCACAGATTTTTCTTTTTACGAATTGACCGTTGAAGGTCAGCGGAATCCTTCATTGGCTCAAAGGTTTTGGACGGAAGTGGAGATTCAGTGACTGCTCATTTCACCTGCCGATTTACAAAGCTCTCGAGGCCGTTGTAGTCCTCCGAGCTCTTATGCTTGAGGTAAACAAGGTAGGCGATGTAGCTCCATGGATTGTGGGCCTTCTCAATGTGCTCATTGAAGGAAGAGGACCGCCTTCCTCTGCGCGGCTCATCCATCTCTACGCGGTCGTGGCTGCAAATGAAGCATCTTGTATGCGTGTCTGTTACGCGCTCCTTCTCCTCTAACCTGTGGGCAGGCACGACACAGTGATTCAAACTTTTGCTTCACATAGCTGGCATTCACTTTTGGAATCCCGTGGTGCATGCGCAACCCCCAGAGGTCTCAGGACCACTGTCAGGGAATGTCTGACAAGCAACACAAGAGTAGTTAGCAAAGGAGCACATCTGAGCAGTGGGGAGCTGATCGGCCATCAGAAGTTGGGAGATTAGTGCCTTTGCCGGCAGGAGCCAAGAGCACAGCTTTGAGTGGACAACAACACTGGTTGGTTCTTCGTTGAGTTGCGATCATGCCGGTCTGGAAGGCATGTGGGATCCCGCGTCGGCACGGGGCACAGGAGGGATGGAACATGGTCGCTTCAAAGGCGCGGCCCTTCTCTGTGCCAGCCCAGAGTTGCGGGATGAGAGGGTGATCTTAATGTATCCTATAGTGACGTAGGGAGTTACGTTGAGTTGAGAGGGTGATCTTAATGTATCCTATAGTGACGTAGGGAGTTATGTTGAGTTGAGAGGGTGTGGGTATTGCCAAAACCACTGCGCGAGGTGCGACAAGGTCCACAGCCAAAAGTTGTATAAATGTGGGCCGCGTGCGGCACCAAACCTTCATTCAGAAGGTTGCTCTGTTTCGATTGGTGTACAGTAGCTACCAGCTTGGCGACTTTTGTTTATATCGTCATATGAAAATGCCAGCGATCACGATTGCTCGATTTGGGTTTCACTTTTGCATCTTGAACTTTTTGTTGGGAATATAAATAATAATAATAAATAATAAATCTCAAATTTCTTCTTGTCAAGACAACCGTGTACACAGGACGCCCCCCCCCGATAACCGTGCGACACAGGATTCCCCCGGAAACCCGGCTGTACATCTAACGCCGGCAGCCTGTCTTTGACTTTTTTGAAAATAATAAAATTTCGAGACGGCAGTGAGTTCACCGGCACCTACCAGTTTCTTCGCCGGAACGGGCCTGCGATATAATTATCCTGCTTAAGGCTGCAGGATAATTATACATCTGTCGCACCTTGCGCAGTGATTTTGGCAATACCCAGAGGGAGGATGCACGATGGCATTTGCAATATTGCACATCTTCGTGAAAATATCGAGGGAGCTGGGACTGGGGAACTGGATAAACAAAGAAGAAATACCTGATTGTGAGGAAGGCGTCAAGGACGAGACCCGTGATGATGTTGACCATAATGAGCTGCCATAGGAGGGAGAATATCACAGCGTGGAAGTTGCGGAGCTGCTCATAGAAATCCGAGTCGGCATCGGGCGGAGTAAGGCGCCACTGGCTCGGGGACCCGGACGCAGCTCGCTTGTCCGTCAGCTCCATGATGTCGCGATTGAGGAAGGCATTGGCCACGTGCACACTGAGGGTCTGAAAGAGCGTCACAGGGTCTGGAGCGCAGCCCGTGGGAGAGGTTTCATCGGCGGCAAAAATACAGCCGGCATCGCGGTACGAAAGCTCGATATCCTCGTAAAAGAATTTATATGATACAAAGGCAAACACGGCCATTATGATTACCCCGAGGCAAATTGTGCTCGCAATCTTCTCACGAACCTGGGCGGTGCACAAATGAAAATATACAAAAAACAAATCAGATGACTTCACCAGATAGCAGATAGCTCCTATCCACGGCAATAAAGCACCAAGGGCAGATGGCTCCTCTCGACGGCAATTATCACCAAGCAGCAGATGGTTTCAATCCCTGGCGGTGACGAAGATCTCCTACCCACAGTGATGCAGATCGGTTGGGCAGATGGTGGTCACCCATGGTGACGCATCCCGAAAGGGCAGATGGTTCAAACCCATCCACAACAACGAATCATAATAGGGGAGATGGTTCTCAACGATGGTAACGAATCACCGAGGAGAAGATGGAAAGGTCATCAAGTTATTGAACAGGATCAGACACCTGATAATGAACAGGACGCACCTGATAGATGGCAAGGACCACGCTAGTGGGTGCCGGCCGCTCGAAGTAGAGCAGAAGGTGAAACACAAAGAAAAAAGGTGATAATAGCGCGCCGAACAAGCTCATCACCATGCTTGCGAGTACGACATACATCTGCATATAATAGCGCAGAAATGAGAGCTCCTCCAGCGTACTGAATTTTTTGTTTGCTTGTGACATCCTCCACAACTCTATCTCGTCTGCCTCGGCCTCATGGCCACCCCGCTGCCCTTTTGACAACCCCTTATCTTTATTGTCTTTCTCATTGGATCGTCGCCGTGCTGCCTGAATTCACATCACATTAAACGGCAATCAGGAAGTGAAGGTTAAAGATCGAGTGACACGAGGGATAGGCAGCATCAATGCACAACATGAAACAAAGGATGAGACGCATATATCTCACACGTACCTGCTCTAGCCGAAGGCGGAACATCTCGCTAGGCGCATCGACCTTGACAAACTTCCAGCAGCTCAGTATCGCCGCTGCCACATGCACCACTGTGACTACTCGTAGTATGGAGACGGAGCCAGTAGACTCGTATGGGTCAGCGTCATGCTCCTTGTACTTTACTACAAGGATGCTGCAGATGAGGAGAGACACCCAGAAGGGCCCCTCCTTGAGAAACGTTTTCCAGTTGCTGAGCCACGCCATGCGCGGCGACTGCCGTAAGGTATACATGTGGTCGATGTCAAAAACAGTGAGCTGCGCCACGAAGATAAATGCCTTCACCTTCTCCTGCGGGGAGCGCCTTGTCACCTGCTGGAATGCCACCTCTGCCTCTGTACGCCACCTCCAGTCTGCAAGCATCTCGATCACCTGCACGGGAGGGAGTACAATTTCCTCTCATTTACTCTAGTTTGCTGTTTCCTAGGGCGCTTTGACAGCCCCCTACTTATGGAGTCGGGACAAAGGAGGAATCAACCTGCGAGGCCATACAAACAACAAAAAACACTCTCAACGGCAGAAGAAGGCGGTCTGATGGGGGGATTTGGATTGTGCATCCACAAAGATCTAAGTCACGGGAGGTAGGTAGAGAGGAAGGAAGGAAGGAGGAGGGAGGAGGTAGGGAGGGTAAGAGGGGGTAAGAAGTAAAGGGTTAAGAGGAGGTAAAGAGGTAAGAGAGAGAGTGAAGTAAAGAGGAGGTAAAAAGAGGTAAAGAGGGAGGTAAAGGGGTGAAGATAAAGAGGGAGGTAAATCGAGAGGTAGAAAGGTAAGAGAGAGGTAAAAAAGGTAAGCGGGAGGTAGAGGGGTAGAGGGAGGAAGGTAAGAGGGAGGTGGGAGGTAAAGAGAGAGAGGGAGAAGGTAGGGAGAATTAAGAGAGAGAGAGAGAAAGGTTAGGGGTAGGGAGGAAGGGGGAGGTAAAGGGGAGGGAGGGAGGTAAGAGGGAGGGAGGGAGAGAGGGAGGAGGTAAGGGAGGGAGGAGGGGAGGGAGGTAAAGAGGGAGGGAGGGAGGAGTAAGAGGGAGGGAGGGAGGTAAAGAGGAGGAGGTGAGATTCATCGGAAGGGTGTAGGTTGTAGACACCTGTGTTGGCATAGGGAAGAAAACCTTCTGGACCTCTCCGAGGAAGACAAGCTCGACTGAGCCAACCATGTGCGCAAAGAACTGGTGCATGCCGGACTCATTCTCCTCAATGGCCTTTAGCAGCTGTGTTGCCCCGTCGTGACGCGCCTCGGTGTTGAGAGAGAGCACGCTCAGAAGGCTCATGTACCCATAACCCTCGTCGATCAGTAGCGCCTGCACCAGTGCACCTCCCCACCCAACCATGGCTGACACCGTGCAGAGAGCTGGGAGAGCTGCAGAGGTCAAAACGAGCTGGCAGACAAAACATCACCATCATCATCATTATTATCACCAGCATTATCACCATCATTATCACCAGCATTACCACCATCATTATCACCATCATTATCGCCACCATTATCGCCACCATTATCACCATCATGATCACCATCATTATCACTACCATTATCACCACCAGTATCACCATTATTATCACCACCAGTATCACCACCATTGGCATTCCAATGGCATTAGTTTGCCATATGCTCGAACAGCCAAAATGTCACTAATCTGAATTGAGACAGCAAGTGCAGCCACTGATCTGCCCACTGTCCACGTCAATAATAGTGATGAGCACAAGGAACCACAAGCTTTCGGAGACCCTTAGGTCGGATGTCAACATGAGAAAAGCTCGTCTGAAGTGTCATAGCTGAGATAAGGAAGGGCCAAACCTGCGCAGTCTCCTCGGGGTCGTCCTGAGGATCCACCATTGTGTCTGATGGCACGTACGGGTGCAGCAGCATCTCCCCTACCTTCTCCCCCCCCAGCGCCCCCATGAAGCCGTCTCGCATGCCGAACATCATCTCACGGAGGTTCTTTGGACCAGCCATGCCGTTCAGCATCTTCCCTTCCAGGAGCATCGACGCCCGCTGCGCGCCGCCGCGACTCCGCATCAACCACTCGGGGCCGAGGTTTGTGTAGATTGCCGCCATTTGCTTATGTATTGATCGTAGGTTAAGCCTCTGCAGGAGAAGGCGGCTCAGGGTGCGGGCGCTGCTCCCCTCCAGAATGCTGCTGAGCATGACAAGCACCGACACCTTGAGGCAGCAGGCCAGCGCCGGGACTGGAAGCTGCAGCGCCCATTCACTGGTGCCACTCCGTTTCTGTGTGAGCAGCGTTCGTAGGAGGTGCTCGGAGGGAGCAACACGAGCATCCCGGAGGGCCCCCTGGTCGTTGGAGAGCGCCGTGAAGAGCACGTCTGCGGTCTTCACCAGGTTGCTGTTACCCAGCAGCCGCTGGTTTTCCACACAGGGGCCCTGCCGTGATCCCGAAGATAAACATATGAGAAATGGTATACTTGGTAACGATTTTGCTTACATTCTGAGGTTTCAGATATTGATGGCGCCGATGGAGCCCCAAGTGACACATGCAGGGCGGGCATCAGTTCTTCAGATCGCAGGCAGACGATCATGCCCCCGGTGCACGGAAGAGGCTGTGAGCGGACATGGACCTCAGCCCTGTTCCTCGCCTCTGCAAAATAACTTCCCAGAACGTTGCAGAAATCCCTGTGAGGCGCACTGCGGAATAATGTGCGCCTAGATCCTATACGCGCTCAGGCATCCAGAGATTTCCGTTCGTGGATCTCGGGAGCAGCAACCCGCCTTAGAAATACGATCGGTGTGCAGAAGAAATTAAGCACACAGTCAGAAGTGCTGTGATAAAAGTATTTCAGGTGTTTTGTAGTTGCTCTCTGCTTCAACCAATTCTCACAAGAAAGGTACGCTACGCGGAACCCACAAAGAACCAGGCTTACTGGGGGAAAGAGGCTGGTGGGCCACCTGAACGAGCTCTGATAGGGTGTGGCAGCACTGCAGCGCGAGCATCCCGAGGTGTGGGAGGCCGTCGATCAAGCTCACAGCGAGAACAGCTTGCATCTCCTCCATCAACGCCACCAGCTCGCTCACCAGATCGTGCGATTTGGTACAGTGCGGCTGCGTGCGCACGAGGGTTTGCATTCCATGGTGGTGGCCCTCCACAAAGAGTTGCAGCATGCGGAGCACCTCCACCCCCTCCCGCAGCCGCTGCACCACGACCTGCATATCAACACATGATGTGCAGCTCACAAGCATGGAAGCAACGCAACGCTGCTGACTTGTACAGTACTGTTTCATCACGAACATTCCAGCGCCCTGACATTTGTGCTTAAACACGTTTGCACCCATAGAAAGTCTGTGCAGTTTCACATCCCCCAACAATACTTCTGTCGGTAGAATATTCAGTCCTGGAACTGCAGCACTCTTGCAGTGATGGATGTATTTTCTAGACCTAAAATCCCGAGTTTAGTAGCCGGAAGAACATCAGCCCTTCAACGAAGGCTGGAGGCACAGTCCTGGTAGGTAGTAACCTAGAGATTAGTGAAGCTCCGTACGCTTCAGCAGCACACTTCAAATAGACACCAGCCCAAAAAAACTATGATGAAAATCGTCACGAATCCACATGTCTGATGTACCCATGCGAATATCATTTTCACAACATCATCCGTACTCTCACTGAAAATTGCTGTACATTTCTGGTGGAAGCTAAAAGCTTAGTGGGGAGTATTGTGACTGCAGGAATCAACGCATTCACAATCGACTTCTTGCAGAACACTTCATTCCTGTTCCCTATGCTGTCGTGATCTAATGCAATATTCTTCACGATACATTCATTTATACTGGGGTGAGCTTTTGGATAAGCTGCATTTCACACAGGAGCTGGGGCGTACCTGTGCTCGCTCCCCAAGCTCAAAGTGGTGGTGTGTCTCTGCTTCCCCCACCATGCCTTGCGCCTGCTCTTCCGCCAGGGATGCTGAGCCCCCCTGCCGTCCTTCTTCATGATTGGCGCCACCCCGGTCCAAGGGTCCCTTGCAGTGCGATGGCATCCACCTCATCACAGACATTCGCCGCATGCGGGTGCATGCCGGGGCGAATGACACGCCCACGTTTCCGTTCCCCTGATCTGTTGACACCTGAGATGACCGTAGCCGCATACTGATGCTCATCGTACGTTTCAGCTTCAACTTTGAGAGCAAGGCGGATTCCTCCATAACCTTCTGTACTCCCAGTTCAGTGTCTGCCTCGTGATTCACAACGGCCATCAATAGCTCACTGCTTGTTTTCAGGAGTTTCGAGGCCCTACTATTGGACTGCTGCTTTCCCCCGCCGCCCCTCCCATCACCGCTCTGGCCACTATTGGGCTTTCTGTCCCCCTCATCGTCGGATTTCTCCTGCCGCCGCCGCATGGTACGGACCGTGCCCACCACGTTTTCATAGTACGACCTCGTGTCTACGGCAAGGTCTTGCACTCGCGAGTGCAGAAACCCGAACAACTTGAGGGTCTCCCGCTTGAAGCTCTCGTCCGGCCGCGTGTGCAGCTGATGGATCTCGCCTTGCACGCGCGGGTTGCCACCTTCGAGAAGAGCGCCCATCAGGTGCACGGCAGCCGCGCTGACCGCCGCATTGCTGTGCACCAGATATTGCAATGCCACCTCGGTGGCACCTGCATTTGCGAGCCCGCACTGTACGCAGCGCAGCGCCTTCGCGTGAACCTCCCGCGAATTCGCCCACTTGCATGGCGGGTGTCCCTGAGCGGAGAAGCCCCACCGTTCGCCACTGGATCATTGTACTTCTTACACTTCTTACCTTTCTTTGGACTCCAAGGTACAGCATCCAGCAACAATGAGTCATGGGAATCTTATAGGATGGTGAGATATCTCCTGTGTGCTTGCAAGGTGAGACGACTCCCGACACATCACAACATCTGGACTGATCAAAGCGATAGCTAGGCTTGGCTCGCAGACAGAGCAGCGATATCATCACTGCAATGGACTCGGTTAGAAAAAGCGTCTGTGCGCATAATTCACTCATTTATCAGCTCATGTGGCCGTGGTCGCACTTTGTGTGCCATTCAACCGGATCAGCTTTCAACTTGCACGTGCCATTCATCGACTGGGCTGATATCACTCACTGACTCGAATGGCGGCCTCAAGCACGCAGGCCAGCACTCCACCTGGCGCAAAGTGCTCATCCGAGTTGACTGCTAATATTTCCCCAAATCACCTTCGCGTATACGAGACCTTGACATACGGTTGCACTCGCCGCGTGGACAAATACACACTCATCAAGCCGACGGGGAGGCAGGCACAAACATCGCATTGATCAGCTCCCACGGCATGTGGATGCACCTGGGCATATCAGACTATAAACTTGATAGGCAGCTTTATCTGGGCCTATCACGACTTTACCCGTGGACGTACCTGCACAAATCGGCGCAGATTTGCTTCCTGGTGCTCCATGCGGGTCAGCCCATCCAATGACAACGCCACGGGCTGATGTGACTTGAGCAGCTCGGGGGGGGGAGTGCACAAAAGCGGCTCTTGCGCGTACAGCATACAGCGCAGCGTGTTTAATGTCGTGACGGTAAGCTGATCTGACGCCGCGTATTCCCGGAGCATCTTCACCATGCAGCGAGCCAGGGAGGAGGGCCTGTTGGAGGCCTGCGCCGGCTGACCGTCAGCTCCAGTCCCACCGCTGGACGGCTTCACAAGGATGGAAGCGAGCATCCAAGTGCCTCGGCCCACACGGATGCGTGATTCTATGTCATTACCATCCCCGCAAAACGATCTCAGAAAGGCGTTCCATGCATCCTCCCGCACCAAAATCAGCGCGTCTGTTGTCATCTCCGGGGAGCTTATTGCCCGCGCCTCTCCCTCCGAGATCTTCCGGCTGTGCTGGGAGATGTACTGGAACGAGGTGAGAACCGGCTGCTGCAGCGGAATGCCCTCAGGGTGCCAGATATTCTCTGCCTCCACTTCCAGGTGAGCCAGCTGACCAAGCAGCCGACGCATCCGCATGTCTGCCAGTCTCGCCTCGATCTCCTCCTGCAGCATAGGCGCCCATCCAGTTTATCATTTCATCCAACCAATATCCGCTGAAATATCCCCAAGTCCACAAACGAGTGGGAGGGATTGCATGCGAAGGCGCCAGTAGACGGGTGGTGGCCACAGCGGGCAGGAACGGGCGCTCCGAGATGCGATACGGCTGGTGAATGCGGGGCAGCTGGGCGAGACGTCAAAAAGGCTGAAGTTGTTCACGTTGGCACCGGCAACAGAGGAGACCCTGCGGAGGCTGGAGCAATTGCATCGGGCAGGGACGGGTAGGGCCAGGTAATAACTCTGACAAAGTGCTTGAGGGCCCTGTCTCGCTTCACCAGACCCTGAAAAGGTGCAGGCCCTTGCCGTAACCTGTATGCTGTAATCAAAATGCTTTTGCCACCTTCGTGCTGGTGCCATACCCTATGTACCACATGCGCCATCTATTGTACGCAACACTGTACATGCACTTCTGCAGTACAGGTCCAAAAGGAAGATCATAGTTCTTTTAGCACTTATGCGAACGGTTAGTAAAAGGGGCCTGAGCAGTTCCGAGCATCGCCGCAATCTCAGGATCGAAGCGTATATCCTTCATATAAACTCCACTTATGTGACCGAGTTGGGGAGATGGAGATCATGGGGCGGTGAAAGAACCTCGGACTTATCCACCCCCATTTGTCGTGACATGATGGTGTGCACCCGCTTCAGCATAGCAATGAGCTGCTGCTGCTTTGCCTCGGTCTTCGGGTTCTCCATCATCTCACGGTGTGACGAACTGGTACCGAGGGTGAGGTAATATGCCTCTAGGCAGGGCAAAACCGCCCGGCATATGTACTCCCACCCCGCTGAACTCAGAACGGCATCCTGCACTACCGACTCCATGTCGCTCAACAGCACCTGCCACTCAGACAAGGAAAGCCCAGATCAGTAAAATGAAAAAGAAATTCAGATGAAAAACCACGACACGCCATCAGTCATGAACATTTGGGACAAAGAAGTGCAATTGAACGAGAGTCGTACACGAGCAAAGATTTGTTTCATAGGCAGCTTGTTGAATTTTGGTTCTCTCACAAATATGGCAGCGATTCAGCTGGGATCCGACAGTAGAGATAATGCGTTTGTGATGTTTTGCCTGTTCCTACACCGTTGACCCGACAGACGCAAGAAGGCAAGAAGGCCGAGAGAGACCGCAGGTCTGTTCTTCGCCTTCGCAGAAGTACTTCACACGATTTTGCACTGATAAATACGAGTGTGGCACATCGAGAATTGCCTCCACCTGCTTCTTGCTAATACTCGCAGCGAGGAATCATAAGACTGACCGCTCAGTATCTCAAAGACAAACAACGACGGCTTCAATCCGTCCTTGCGAGATGTATCTTACGGAAATCAATCCAGTAGTCGAAGAAAATAAATGTTGTGTTTGTGGAACGGGCTCCATGATAGAAACACTTTGAAAGCTGTCAGCTCCAAAAGGCGCCCACTCCATTTCCCCGAAGCATCGATCGAAAACACTCTGAAAGCTGTCAGCTCCAAAAGTCGCCCACTCCATTTCCCCGAAGCATCGATCGAAAACACTTTGAAAGCTGTCAGCTCCAAAGCTCTCACTCCATTTCCCCGAAGCATCGAATGGGGTAAACACTTTGAAAGCTGTCAGCTCCAAAAGTCGCCCACTCCATTTCCCCGAAGCATCGATCGAAAACACTCTGAAAGCTGTCAGCTCCAAAAGTCGCCCACTCCATTTCCCCGAAGCATCGATCGAAAAAATCTCTCGCTTATCGTGCCATTGCGCAAGTCTGGCGGGCCCGGGAAAATGAACGGCGCCGCTTTTTTTCACTGACGCAATCCGCTGCACCCCCCCAACTTCCTTGTATTTCCAATTTTACGACAATAAATACCAGAAGCAAAATCTAAGTCCTCTTTGCATTTCGGGACCCGAGGGGGGTCAGGAGACTCTGAGAGAAGAGACAGCAGACGGTCACACCTCAATGAGAGAAGTTCGCGGGGTCGCCCCTTCCTCCCTCGGGGTGTTCATGGTGAGGATCTCTTCCACTACCATCTCATCACTCATTTGCACTGGGTCATTCATCCAAATGTGGTCCATGATGTCACGTTGCGAGGCGACATCATCCGGGGAGAAATATGTAGTTGTCAGTAGCCGCAGGAAGGGGCCTGCTACCAGAACCCTGTCCTCCAATGCAAGGTGTGAGCGCGCAGTTGAACCCTCTGACTCTCCCACCGTGCGCGAACCCTGAAGTGGCACCTGCTCCTCCATCACCAGAGAATCCACAAGTGCCACATCTCTAGGGTCTGTCATGGAGGTGGCCTTGGACGGTGTCGGGAACGGACGGTCGCAATAGATGACGTGGTTCAAGATGTTCTCAAAAGTGTAGTAGCTCCGAACCTGCGTACCACGGGAGTGACCACCGACTGTTCTCACTTCGTCACTACAGATCATTCATTGACTGCTGTGACTGCTGCACTTTAATTAGCGCCTAGAGCATCAGTATCAGAGGTAGGCAGCATCAAAGGTATTCAGTGAAGACAGTCGAAACAAGAAAGTGTCTTTACATTTTTGGCTGCTAAATTAGATGAGCAAATGAAATATGAGACTGCAACATAACCTCACGCCAAAATCAAAGCCAAAATTCTCAGGACAAGGCAGATGACCCGTTCAATTTTGACACCGGAGGCAAGCAGGCTGAAAGCGATCATACTGACCCACCTGTTAGAGTTGTTTGATAGGGGAGAACTACCGCACCAGCTAGAGAAAAGCTCTGTACTTAATGAATGCTATGCAGTTCGTTTTGATAGTGAAGATCGTCTGTACAAAACAATCAGTAGAATTCCGCAGCAATCTACAACGAAATGTGTGAAATGGGGTGAACACCTTTGCCTTAGTAGACGAGTTATCACCCTCCGCGCAGAGAGCCAATAGGTCGACCATCGCGCAATGGTATTGCACCTCGCTCTGCAGACCCGTACTCAAGTGCTCTTTTTGCTGCATCAACTCCTGCAACACACTCCCCCTCTCTCAACTCTGTGCTGCACGCCCCCGA
>LGRX02015751.1:0-15910 GCA_001247695.2 Cymbomonas tetramitiformis | reverse complement strand
AGAAATGGTGTCTAAAGAATTCAATTGACAACAACTCAACCTTTTGGTATGATGAAGAGCTGATGATCTTTGTTGCACTACAATTGTTTAATGTGCAATAATGAAATGCCTCGTGATATATTATCTCACAGAATAGGCATTGCTCAATGGCGATATGATCAGATATGTAATGATCAATGAAGACAAGATGGTTGATATGGCTCATTCAGTAGGCATAATTACCTCAAAGAGATGCCAATACACGGATACATATCAAGACATAAGGGCAATAGGCTTATTGTATAGCCTTCAAGGCAGCTAACATTTATGCTGCATTGGTCAGCTCAGTGGCTTCGACCTTCTAGGTGTTATACTCAGGCCGTGGCCTGCATATTGCATTGAGTAATCTTGACACCTTTAATGATCCAACCAGATGATATATATGAAATATCAAGAATGGTTGCCCCTTTCAATGATCATCGGTGGCAGAGGCTATAGTGCTTGCACCGTGTCAATATACAATTCTAGTCTGGATACATGCTAGACCAGATGTATAGAATGTCTAGGTCTTCAAAATCAAGCTCATATGTATGTCATGGCTGATGTATGTGTCAACTTCATGGAGTTCTGCATGGTTTGACTGTATACAGTCAGGCTTATCAAAACAAAAACAATGATGCAACTTACTTGTTTTATTATTTGTCTTTATTATTTATTTGGTTTTTAGTTGTATTTCTAGCTTATCATCTTCCCCCCTCAAGGAAGTGTATTGCTAGGCGGTTGTCAAGCGCCGTTCAAATACAACAGAGGTCCGACCTCTATGTGATGACGTGGGAGCTTTCTATGAAGCTGGATAGCAGTTCTCGGGTTGCAGCCCATTGAATTTAAGGTGCATTGCAGTTATTGGGATGCAGCCCGAATCCACGTTATCAGCGTGGGTCATATAGTGACCAAGCATGTGCTGTATATATACAACACTACCCTCCAGCGGCGAAGTGGTTTGCTATTACCATCATCGTATGCTGTGGGATATCAATATATAATCAGAGAGCATGGTAATATGTATACCATGTTTGTCAATATTGGAGACGAGACTGTGTCTTCGTTAAAATCCTCATGACTATATGTATAATGGTGCTATACTGATGTCAACATCTTCTCTCTGAGTGATTTATTGATTTCAGATGTGATGTCGTGGCATAAAATATGCCCACGTCATTGGCACGAGTCATGTTGTGTCCATGCATACACGATCTTAGCGCAGGTCACAATACAGTGCCCGAGCATACGCGATTTTAGCGTAGGTCACATTGTGCCTCTGTTTATTACATATGATAATATATGTTACTCATCTTTGTGAGTCTAGACAACATTGTGCTGATTGCAATGCTTTCTCTGGTGACTTATATATCACAGATTATACCAATGTGGTGATCAGTCCAGTGCAATATTTTGTCACCGGAATGTACAGGGATTGTGAATGATTGCAATCCAGCCGGAGAATAATCTCAACAGCTTATTCTGTACTAATGAATTCATCGGAATTATACTTATTTCGACGATTCAAAAACCCATGTCATTGTAGTGATGACAGCTCATATGAATATATAGGGTTTTTATCAGAATGCTTTTATGTGATGTCAACATATTATGAACAATTCACTTGCATCTCTGGACAAAGGAGTTACGCTTGGAAGGTCTTGCATGGTGGTCACCAACAGTTATCAGCTGTTATTCGGGTGCCAAATTCTGCCTTCAGCACTGGGACTATATCAACCAGTCTTACAGCGATGCACTTGTCCTTCCCACTCTTATATACAGCTATAGTGCCAAAGTATATCTGGTGGGATATATATATATATATACATTATATAACTATCATCTTCTGATCCAGGAAATGCAATTAAGCATGGTATCAGGTTATATGTTATGTATATAGTTCAGCATTTCAAACTTACTTGAGAATGTAAATGCTGAGCAAAAGTCAACTTATGGTCATTGGGATATAGTTTCCCATCCGAGTTTACACTTTATTAGTGATGGTGGATTTAACGTTGTACAGATTTCAACGTTATTTGTGGATGCAGTGATTTTATCAAAAGCAATCTATCAGAAATCACCAGATCGGAATATGAAATGGATATGTGTGAATCCTATCCACCTTCTTCCCCCCTTGAGGAAGTGTGAATACATAGGCAGTCAGTTGTTTGTATACCTTATAGCTTATAGCTTATAGCTTGCAATCCTTATAGGAAGCAGCTCATACAGTTTTAGGGTTGCAGCCCTACAGTCCTTGGGTTGTAGCCCTGCAGTTTTTGGGTTGTTGCCCTACAGTTCTTGGGTTGTTGCCCGTAGTATTATCATGTCTACGATGATTTAGCATGATATAATAATGCCAAAAAAACGAAGTTTTTCCAAATAATGGCGGCATTTTAGGGCATGTGTGGTTACAGTGGCCCTATTACCCAATACAGTGTTTAGGGTGTTACTTGATATCAGTAACCCTAATATAGGTAAAAAATAAGCAGTATAACGATTTTGCCAAGATTTTTAAGCAAAACTGCATTCAATACCTAAGTGAATGTTAGGTGATTTTCAGAGGGTACGTTACACCCATCACACACACATTCAAATATTAGGGTGTTACAGGGTGTTACACGTGTTATGTCTTTCAGGGATTGTTATTTGATAGATAAATATCCATTATAGCAAAAAAAATCAATCCTGAATTTGCAAAAGATTACACGTACAGCATTTTGACCGATTTAGTGTTACAGCCAATATGTTTACCCCTATATATTACACACCTAATATCTAGGGTGTTACACGAGATATGACATGTGTCATTATGATTTTCTCATACCTAAATAGGTATAAAATCATATTATCAAATAAAATAGGGTCCGATTTTCAATTTTCAAATCTATCGCAAACGGATTTTACCTATTTTGGCCGTTTTTGGCTATATGTATATATATATATATATACATATCTCTGTGTGTGTGGACTGCAAAGTACAGAAGTACTGCAAATCACTTCACCATTGCACATGATAAATCTCATGGAAAAAAAGTGAATTATACTGCATATCAACATCTAAGGTTGATCACATTTCTGGGTTTTACTGATTGAAACCCATGGAGGCATATGCACTCTCTGGTGATATTTAAGATATATCAACTGTAATGAATTCACAGTTGTGTCAGATCCTAAGATATATTTGGATGTATACAACGAGTATATCAAGTGATATCTCTATGTTCAAATACATCTGGACACTGCTAGATGTAATCTAAGCAGTTTTTACACAACACATTGTTTGTGTATATGTATGTCCACAACCACCTTTTGTCAATTCATGTATGGTTGCTGATCTGAGTTGGTACATGCATGTGAAGTGATCATCTGTATCAACTGTCAGAATGCAATGTAGATATTGATGTTGCTCCAGCGATAGTGTATGGAATGACGAGTGGACTGCACCCAACAGTTACCAGCTGTTTAATGGGTGCAGTATCTTGCCTTCGGGTCTGGAGATAACTCCATCCAGCCCTACAGCATGTTGTTTGATCCTGTTCCCTTATGTATCGCCATCGCTGACACTTCCACGCACATGTGTTTGGAAGTGGGATCTGTGTATTATGTATTGATACAATACTTAATCATTACACTTGGAGTCAGTGTATTGTCAACATGAATGCTAGTGTTTGTGCAGTGTATAGTACTGCTGATTAGTACTATTGTGTGTGTGTGTTTACTTACATACACTTTGTAAGATCTTTATGGATATTACAATATCCTAACAGCTTATCATGCAGATTGTCAGCATACCACGTACTGATTATATCTAACATGATATATATAGTTTAGGGATTGTTGTAATTCCATGATAATCTCATTACGATATGAGTTGCTGATAAATTTCACATGAAGCTCAGGTGAGCATTCCTTCAAGTAATCCACCATAGAATGTACATGTTACCTGGAGAGCATCTCGGCTCCACCAGGGCACGACAAACTAATTATGGTGTTGTGATTACTGTCAGGCACCCTTTGCAACATGGATTCTAATATAGTTTAGCATTCACTGCAATATGCTTATGCTCTATTTAATACAGCTGTTATCGTGATCAAGCTGTTCAATTATAATAAAGTATGTAACATTTACAACATTGCAATCATTCAGAATAAAATGTGTGCATGATATAGAAGTATATGCACTGTGTATTAATGATTGATGTAAGTGAAATGAGTGTATATGTGTGTGTGCTGATCTGCACACACATGTTGTGCACAAATCACTGTGTTGCTGATAAGTATAATGCTGATGATCAAAAGTATTTGTGTGGTCATCAGAACATTGGAATCTGCTGCATGGTATAGTTGCATGGTATAATAATGCATGGTACATCTCTTTGCATGAGATGGATAGTATATGCTGCAAGTGTGTATGTGTGTGTGTGATATCACAGATTCAGCTACACACACAACATATAGTACACAGACATGTGATTGCACAGCGTCCATATTTATCTGATTTCGTCTACTTATATGTGTGTGTGTGTGGCTACACACACAGCATATGATGCACACCCATATGATTGCAAACTTGTATGTAAATCTGCCAGTGCATGGATAAACATCATCTCTTATGTGCAAGCATCACAGATTTTAAGTAGCATGCTGTATATATGTATACCATCATCGCGCGTCATCCGATCATGATAAATCTAGCAGGTGTGTATATATCCTGTCAAGCAAAATCGTCATGCGCGCGTAGACGAGTGATTTTTGCAACCATTTAAAATGACGAGATTTTGATGCGTACACTGCACTGAAATTAGTGCGATTAGCGATTTATCAAAGTCGCTGATGTGCGCGCTGCAATTAGTGAACATATCTCTGTCGCAGGTATGTATGGCATATGATATGAATGCCATTTCGTGTACGGAACATACACTGATGACGATTTGTTCATCTGCGCGTCAGTATGTCGCATATAGTGCAATTTTGTGAATGATAGCAGCGTATGTATGCGATTTGTATGCTGTATGCACACCTCTTCGCGCTGTTATACTTTGACGGTGATTATGCGAGCGTAAGTGTTAGCGACGGTATCTTCCGCGCACTTCGTCCGCTGTTTATTCCGCAGCGAGTGTATTTATGCGATATATATCTTATATGTGCGATTGCGAGCGCCTGTATGTATACGCGATCCGCGAACCTGTTGCACACACAAAAATACAATATATCTCTATTTGCTGCACTGCACACTTAGGTTCTCGTTCGTCGCGTGGACGATTAGAATACCACTCTTAAGGATTCGCTTGGAAGCGATATGATATATGATATATAGCGAGGCTATTATGGAACGTTAATAGCTCACGCAGCGTCTGTGTGGATATGAGTGCAGTGCTTCTTCAGAAGTGACTGCCGTAGCCCAACGCTACCTCATTTTACGCAATGCCCCGCATCTCATAGATGCCACCACAATTGGGTTGTGAACCCAAGGCATTGGTTGAACAATCAGTATCGGCTGAACGAATAAGCCATATGATACTCGCATGCTTGTTCAGAACATGCTAGAAGCGAAGATGAGTTTTCTCCGAACACTTTCGGTTCTTCAAGACTTCATCTTGCTTTGTCATCTCGATGCCACAACCTGGCCTCTCGATGACAGGTGTCACTCAAGGTGAGTGAATGACAAATGGTATGACTGTACATGTTATAGTCGACCGTACTGACGACTGTCATAAATGTATGACGCGACTCGACCTGTACAGTCATGATCGACCATACTGTCGACTGTCATAATAATATATGACACGATCGACTGTCATAATAATATATGACATGACATGACATGACATGGTATGACATGTATGACAGGTATGACACGTATGACATGTATGACACATATGTCATCGGTCATAACCCTGACACGGACCATGCAAATAAAATCTCAGCTGGATTTGAGGTAAAAGTGAAGTATCAATATAAGACGGAGCACTTTCGCCTATAAATGAACGGAATTCTTGAATTATATAAGGTCGAAATGCTTTATAATAATTTAAATTTGTAACTTCAATTTCTTGATTTTGTAAAACTCTTTGATAACTAATTTCTTTATTTAAAGTAGTTTGTAAATTGTCTAGAACCGTAGCGACGGTGCTGTATCCATTGAAACCACTCTGGATTTGCACACCTCCAGCCGTGCATTCTACCCGAGAGATTAATTTGTCGAGTCCATTAGGAAGCAAGGTATTTAAAAAATCCGGTCCATTACCGACAACAACATTATTTTCATTTGCTTGAGCTTCACAATGCATACTCAAGCTTTTCAAATTTATCAAAACATTTGACGGAAGATTTAACGTAATTGTACTATTATTTGTAGTGGTATCTTGATTTGTAGTTTCAAGACGAAAATAATTCGTGCTATACCCTGATGAAACCTTTTGAAGTGCGTACGCAAGAGTTAATGGTAAAGACATTTGTTTATATATATAATATATTAGTAACATAAATAAAAAAATTAAAATGCAGAAAGTTCTTTGATAATTAGAGACATTGAATATGAAATAGAGCCGTCTCGTGCTTCCGTTGGGGATACTAAAGGTATGGGTCTATTTTTTGAGTCTGTCAAAATAAACTCTAATTCGGTTAATTGTGATCCTGAAATGTCAATTGCAAAATTATCATTTGGATTTAGAAAATCTATAAAGTTTGTAGTTAAATCATTTGGTAAAAGTATTTTAGCAAAAATGTCACTAGCAATTAAAGAAGTGCTATCACTACTTATGGCGCTTAAATTGGTCGATTCGACATTATTTGTGGGTAAACTTGATATTCGTAAATAAAGAGCGTCGTTTGTTTGTAAATTACACGGGTAGTAACTTTCAAATACCGTATCGGCTGTTTTTATGTCAAATAAATCAATTAATTGTGAAACATTAGATAAACCATTAGTGCGTCTATTTACACGCCCACCTAAAATTTCGTCTGCGTCATTATATTTGCTCGGTCCTATAACTTTATTTTGTAATTCGGCTTGTAAGGGATTGTTTGCATCAAAATCATTTCTAACCGAAAAAGAAACAAAATTGATATTTAAAACTGCAACTGAAAAAGTAACTGTAAATTTATTTTTATAATCGACAGGGTCACCATTATATTTTACTGTTACGGTCCCATTTTGTGGAAAATTAAAACCTGATTCTGCAGATATTAAAATATTTTTAATATTAATTGATAAAAGAGCTTCTAATTGAGACAATTGAGTATAATTTGCAAAAGGAATTTGCACAGGGAACAATTCATTAGTATCGATTTTTCCTATAAAGAATATTCCATTAAAATTATTTATAGTATACCATGTTTTTGCAGCGGAAAAAGAATTTAGCACAACTCGTAATTTGCTAGTTGCCCTATAATTTAGTAAAGCCGTTGGAACACTTACATCAATTCTTCTCGAATCACCTGCCGAATTTTCTTCACTATTTAAATATATAGTTCGTGATGAAATTATATTATTCATTATCTATACTAATAAAAGATTGCTTTTTTAATATTTGCTTCCGTGTCCCTAATTTTTGGTTTAGAAATTTCGATATTTCCATTAGCTAATTCAGTGTAATATTCGGTTCTATTTAAATAATCATCTACTATAAGTTCAATATGTGCTTTGGGAATATTTTTGAATATTCTTTCGGCTTCCACAATTAAAAGATCTTTTTCAATATTCATTTTAAATTAAATGTTCTTTTATATTTATTAATATTTTTTTCTAATAAAGTGGAATTACCCCATAATACATGTTTTGAGAGCGAACCGGGAGTATCACATGTACTCCAATTTTCATTGGGTTTATGACGTTTGAGATAATTTAATTTTCTTTTTATATCTTTATTTGTAGTAAAATCTGTATAACCTTTTGCACCAAACAAGGCATGGTATCGATTGTTTGATATTCTGATACCATCAATATATCAGAATATCATAATCAATTGATGCATATTTGATGCACAATCAGAATATTACAATCGATTGATACCCACCTCCGAGAATTACAATCGATTGATGCCTAATCCGAATTATCACCATCGATCGATTCTCGATTTGCATTATCACAATCAATTGATCGTGACCGTGGGACATATCAGAATCGATTGATATTTGCACGTGACACGCAACCACATATCGATATGTAGCATACAACTCCCTAACCGATCCTTCATTCTTGAATTGTAGGCTTTTCATTCGTCTCTAATTTGGGTTCGCTGAAGTGTGTTTGAGATGAACGAGTAAACATGCGAATGACGCCCATCCTCAGATTGGAGGGGGTGTGTTGGAGGCTCTCGATGCTTCTCGACTAGTAGAGAGACACTCGACTAGAGTTTGGTGTGGTGGCATTCAAAATTAACACTTTTGGTTATTATATGAATGCCATTTATATAAAAATGGCATTCAAAAAAACACGACTCGATTTGGTGGCATTCAAAAATACAAACTTCTGGCCACGAGGACCTCACGAACTATTGACGAACTATTGACTGCCCGTGTGAATCAAGATGGGTAAACGTGGACGTGGAAGTAAGCCTAACCATGTGAAACTTGTCGCCCAAGGGAAAGGCCGCATCAAACGGACGCAGCAAACCCCTTTCGATCCTGCCGGCAGTGATGATATCGTTTACAGCGTGCGAGAGATTAAGGCAGAGCGGGTGGCAAAAGGCAACGCGCAATGGCTTGTTGGCTGGGAGAACTTTCCAGATGCGAAACACGACACATGGGAGCCGGTTGGAAATCTCGCCGGCCTCGAGACCTTGATCAGCGAATTCCGGCAGCAGTTCAAGGAAGAGCAAGAACTCCTTGAAGCACAAGCTGCTGAGAAGAAGAAATCAAAGGAGCTAGAAAAATGTTTGCTCGCCTCATCCTTCGTTCGTTGTTCCGTCGAGCAAATCGGTGCGTGTGTTGAGGTGAATAAACGTCGATGTTGGTGTCCACGACTTGATTTTCGTTCGCTTTGGTTGTGCGCAGAGAGTCGTGGCGAGGATGATGGCTTCGTTGAAGGCGCTGGAGGTGGTAAGCGTCGTTCCGCTGTATGGAGGCATCACATGGTCAAGTTGGACAAGGAGACCGGTCGTATTTTGGAAACGCGTTGCAACCTGTGTGCAGACGCTCAGCCTGTCAAGTACCCTGGGAACACCACCAACATGCGTGGT
This sequence comes from Cymbomonas tetramitiformis, assembly GCA_001247695.2. Classification (NCBI taxonomy): domain Eukaryota; kingdom Viridiplantae; phylum Chlorophyta; class Pyramimonadophyceae; order Pyramimonadales; family Pyramimonadaceae; genus Cymbomonas; species Cymbomonas tetramitiformis. Next base: position 6,710 of record LGRX02015751.1, on the reverse strand, counting down.
CACCTCTCATGCCTCCACAAGGACGCCTATTGCAAAATAGTGGCGCCTAATGGGGGTTCTAGTGGTGGTGGAGACCCTGATGACCCTGGCGACGACGCTAACGAAGGATCCTCCGTGAGTTTTTCTTGTTCAACTGTATTTCATGTGCATGAACGAACGCACTTGCTTGCGAATTCCATCGTTCGTTCGTTGTGTGTTTTGCGATTCCGCTATTTCTATATCACATCAGCCATACTGTCAAACGCTTATACGTTTCAACTCGATATCCCATTATAGTCACACATGTGATATTTATTTTGGCACTCATCTCTATCTATAAACACATTATCCTAGTAATATGTATAATACGTATGCACCATATCGTAGATTGTTTGTCGTGGTAAGGATGTAGAGTTGCATATGTATGCTATGCATACACGTTGGTTGTGTGTGTGTGTTCTTGGGCATCTGCCGGTTCTGAGGCAAAGATTTGTGGATAATAATGCATGATCTGGCGTTCCTCACATACATGTATACACTTGGCTGGCAAGCATAGACTTGTATATGACGTACACATTACGGATATACGCACGTGATAATCATAAAAGAAATTGGAAACCCACAGCAAGCACGCATGCGCGTGCGCGCACACACACGCATACACACAATTAACAGCATATGAGATCTGCCGATAAAGCCAGCCCACCACCATCCCATCGGAATGAGAACCTTTCAGAGACAGGGTGGGCCTGTGGCAAGATGCCATTCACTTCGACACATGCCAAACCAAGCACAACCCAATAAACCCACCACACACACGAATCAGATTAAAAAATGTGGGGTAGCTGCGAGCTTATAATCCACCTTTAAACCGCAGGTTTGTCATGGAAATATGCCATTCCGGTGCTCAAGCCCAGGCAAGCTAAAGAGGGAATCCCAGCTGCGGCGCACACACACACACACGTGCTCGCGCGCATGCACACACACACGCACGCACGCGTGCTTGCACGCATGCACACGCACCGCCATCGAGGTGACACCAACTGATCTGGACATTGGCAATTAAATCCAGTGGTGTAAGCTACAAGGCAAGCGGTTATTTGTCGACGCATGATTGATTAGTTGATTATCATCACAATGCTTGACTCACATTCTCGATGGATTTTTGCCGCCTGCCTTGTAGCTTGCACCACTGCTATATATTCTAGTGTAATACTGGTGTAATAACCGTATACGCACGCACACAGTGTATTATTAGTTACGCACGCACGCACATGGACACGCATTGTTAGTTTGTTACTAGATGATTGTGCATATACACAATATTTCTAAGTATCCTGAGACCAAGGTGCACAGGTGGAATAAGTATAAAGGCACCGGCACATATGTGTCCACAATCAACGTCATGATTGTAATGTGTGGGTGTGGGTGTGTGTGTGTGGGTGTGTGTGTGTGTGTATACATGCATACTTGATTAGTACGTTACAGCAGCCACACAATTATATAAACAAAAATAAATATTATGCTGATGATTGGTGTGAGGGAGGGAGTGAGTGAGTGAGTGAGTGTTTGCACGCTGACCGAAATCAAATTGTTATTGGTATAATGCAGCCTTGGTTATGAACATTATTGTAGCTGTGGATAAATATATCTAGTGTATGCATGGTTGCAATGCATGTGTGTGTGTTTGCGTGTGACTGTTTGTTCATGTACATGCATGTATGCTTGATAAGTATATTATAACAGCCTCAAAATTCCATAAACAAAGTTTTTAGGAGTGTGCTGATAATTGGCTTGCGTGTGCGCGTGTTGATGTATGCACGCTGAACAAAAGCAACGTATCTTACGATTGTATTGATTCATACTAAGGCAACCTCGGTTATGGCATCTATCATCTAGTGTATAAATGATTGTAATGTGTGTGTGCGTGTGGGTGTGCTTAGTGTGTGTGCATGCTATGTACATGCATACTTGATTAGTAATTTAGAGCAGCCACACAATTATTATATAAACAAAAAAGAAATACTATGCTAATGATTGGTGTGTGTGTGCAATGCATGCGTGTGTAGAATATGCTACAAATGTTCAAATGCATCACACTGATATCAAATTCTACATAGACACATAATCCGTGTGCAACGAGCTCTTTGTGCTGTTACATAGTTTGGGCAGAATAAAGACAAGGGAAGACTACACACTCTTCACAGTTTTGAAGAGACAACATATACATAATGTCGCACCGGTTTACATGTTGCTTGTTGGCCGATCAGATTGTCTTGCCCGTGATATACTTGCTTATATTCGTCTTTATCTATGGTGACGGCACTCAGAATCCCCAGCACAAACCATTTCATATATACAAACACCCTAAATTTCGATCTGCTGCATGCTGCAATCATCATTTGCATACCATCATACATTCTTTATTGTAAACAATATACCGTGTTAAAATAAAGTTGACTGGTCATCACATGAAGTGTTGCACATCGTGTCATTTCTACGCCGCTGATGATGAAACTATTATTGCTTGGGCATTCGGCCATACCTGTATACCATGCTGCAACTGCACGATAAACGTGCGGTTGTTATTATTGCCGTGACTTTCGACCGAATCTTTCTTGTTTCGTTTGCTCTGGCGAGCAGGCAAGGAGAGGCACACTTGAGGCTGTGTTGCCTCAAATTACGACAGCACAACGTGAGGAGCTGCATAAGCGAATCACGTTTTGGCTGATTCGTAACAAAAGGCCACTCACCCTTCCTGAGAACGACACCGAATTTCGTAAGATATTCGACTACATCTTCGTTGGTGGGTATATTCCTCCCTCCTACAAGCTTGTTGTCCAGCGAATTCTGGAATTCTCGGCGGAAGGCAAGCTGAAGGTCGCGAACCTAGTTGAGACCGCCCTTGCTGCGGGAATTCTTCCGAGCATCGCTGGGGACATCTGGTCAGAGGGGGGCATTTGCATATTTGGTGTGCTAGTTTACTTGATAGATGAGGACTTCAACTACGTCGAGCGCCTCGTCGCAGCGATTCCTTTTTCGTCAGTTCGCCACAATGCCATTGAGATAGAGCTCGCTACAAAAAAGGCTTGTTCCGAGATACACATTGGTCACTTTCGTGAGGACGTCGCTCCTGGGGATGGGGTGGACACTATCAAGGACAAGGTTCACGCCATTGTTTCTGACAACGCGAGCAACATAGTGTCTGGTTGGGAATGCTTTGATGGACACGAGTGCACTGTCCACACTCTCGCCTTGATCGTCCACGCCTATCTCGCGCAAGCTGAAGTGGCCCGCGTTTTTAGAAAGTTGAGAGGCATGACCACGCATTTTAACCACTCCGTGATTGGTGCCAAGCTTTTGGCCGATTGTCAGAAGCGACATTCTTTGCCTGAAACAAAACCGCCACAAGACAACGATACTCGCTCCGGGTGGGGTGGTGCGTGCAAGCAGGCAACGTGGTACATGCGCCAACAGGTGTGTTGCCTATCACCCGAAACACGCACACACTATTTTGCTTGTGTGTACCTGTTTATGTGTGTTTAACTAGGCATCGGCTTATTTACCTTGCTATAATGTACAGGTGTCGATCCAGATGTACGACATCGAGAACCCAGTGAAGGCCCCCACCGCCATGCCGAATCCTGATGGAAGCATCTATAAGGACCACCGCCTGGACTTGTTGGAGTGGGATGTCGTCAAGGAGAGTGTTTACTTCCTCACCCAAGTCATGCATGCCTCCGATCTTTTGCAAGGCACGAAGTATGCCACGGTGAACCTCATCCTCCCCATCATTGGGAAAGTGGCATACTATGCCGACGAGAACACTCAGCTGAAATTTGAGAACGAGACGGTGCGGGTGGCTAACGAGTCCGTCAAGCACGCCCGCAAACTTTTCAAGTCCGATTTGTGTGCCAGGTACTTCAATCAATGCTCTGCTTGATAACAGATGTTCGCCTATCTTTTTGTTGTGAAAGCAAGCAAGCTAGAGGAGTGCTGTTGTTGCCGTAAAGTTTTTGACAACGAGATGTTTGCCAGGTTTTTCAACTCCTTGCAAGATTGCAAGCTAGAGGATTGGTGTGTTGCCACCGCCATGGACCCACGCTACAAAGACTTCGAGTTCCGCAACATGTCTCGGTGGAGGCGAGGTGAGATTGGCAAGTCCTTGCTTCTTCGTGTGTGTTTGTGTGCCTCAATGAACACACGCCTACGTACAAGTATATATGAACACACACATACTTACAAGTGTGCACGCGGGGTGGTGCGACACAGGCACGCTCACAGCGGAACAAGCTGTGAAGTGGGCGCGTGATGCATGGGAGGCCGACTGGAAGCCTGACTGAGCCTAAGTGCACGGAAGTGGGCACGGTTGAAGGTGTGCAAGTGTCTAAGAAAAGAAAGGGCAAAGGTGGCAAGGCTGTCACTGTAGCCTGTTTCCTAGCTGACTCAGATGAGGAGGAGGAGGATGCTTGTGAGACAGTAGAGCTGAGTCCCGAAGGGGACTGTTTAGATGAACTGACAAAGTACCTTGCATACCCAAAGGCAAAAGCTGATGTTGACCCTTTAGCTTGGTGGAAGGTGCACAAGCATGAGTTTCCTCACTTGTCTAAAATGGCCAGGCAGTTTCTCAGCACTCCAGCATCCACTGCAGGTGTGGAAAGAGCCTTTTCTGCCGTGGGGCACATGCACAGCAATTTGAGGAAGTGTGTCACGGAGGGCACAATTCAACACACCTTGATGGCTTCGATGAACGTGTAGATGTCGGTGTGGAATCGGAATCAGAAATCAGAAATTGGCTTAGTGCCTGTGTGTGAAATACAGCTTGTGACCACGTAGTGCCTTCATAGATACTTATTAGGTAGTAATTAGCAGTTGTTGAAATATATAGCCTGCAATATCACGGTATAGCAATTTTTCAATATCATATCAATTGATATAGCCTCGGTAGCAATTTTAGGGTATCATATCAATTGATATAGCCTCGGTAGAAATCACTATCAATTGATGTGCATTTGCTAGAATTGCAATCAATTGATAGTTTGACGTTAAAATCACAATCAATCGATAGTTGACTTCTTTTATCACAATTTATTGATAGGATGATTTAGGATATCACTATTAATCAATGAAAATTTTGGAATAATCAAAAACCATCGATACTGCTTGTTCCAACCGATTCCATGCCTTGGCACCAAAATGAACAGTTTTTAAATTATCAAAAATTGCCATTAATTTTTTATCTTTTTTTGTAGACTTTTTAATTTTTACAGTTTTATATTTACAATTTGCCATTTTATATTATATATCTTATGGATTTATTACACCGACTTTTATAGGTGTTGAACTACTGCCGTCATACTCGACATATTTAATTCCCTTTTTAAAATTACCTGAATTTATGTTTCTATTTTCATAACTTACTCCGGTTGTAGGCGAAAATAATTTTTTATCTTGCTTTTGTCTACCCGTTATTTTTCTGATTTTTTCGGTAATTGGGTCATAACTAGGGACTTTTTCTATATTTTTTTCTTCGATTGGATGCAATCCTAAATATTTTCGTAAATAATTCTTTTCTTCTAGACTCTCTTTAACTCCCATGGTATCCATAAAATCTGTAAAATTAATAGGGGGCGCTTCGTTTAACAATGCACCTTCTAATACACCTTGAGTCGTTCTAAAATAATGCTGAGATTCAGTAGTTCAGTATCACGTATGACGTATGACAGTGACAGTGACAGTACAGTGACTTCCTACCTGTACTCAATAGTTCGACTTCGGTAGCTTAGACTGTGAGTAAATAATGTTCATCTTTAGAATTTGTTGGTTGATAATATCCAAAATAACCACCCATAACTGAACCACCTATAGCATTTGCGAAACCAAATCTAGATCTTGCCGTGGAAACTCTTTCGGTTTGGGGATAATTTTCGGTATACATTTGCTCTATATCATGTAATTTTACAAGATCATTTTCTGTTCCCGGTTTTGGATTGACATGAATAATTTCATAATTAGAATTTGGATGTGGTTTAATTCTTGCCGGTAATGAAACTAAATCTCCTTCCGTTGAATAAACATATTGTTTTTCCGTTGGTGTATTTACCGGTTTTTGCAATGGATTAATAGCTGGATTAAAATGATGACCCTCGACATTATATTTTTCGGCAATGCAATTGCTTTGTCCGGCTCCGTTTGAGTGACCGGTTACCGAAATTTTGTAATTATTTCAAAAAAATTTAAAAACATTTTCATATCTTTGGGATGCTTCGTTATATCTTTGAGTTGTGCGTTGTTTGCCTATAGTTGTTAATAAATTCACATACCAATCCTTAAAATTACTTAACCTATTAGGGTTTTTAGAAATTGTTTTCAAATTTGTAAAATTCAGCGTCACTTCCACGATATGCTATGATTACTTCTTTATTTATAGAATTAACTAATGTAATCGAATTTCTCCCGCTTAATGTAGGGTCTATTTGAAAATTGGGAAGCTCTCTCATTATTTTATTTAATTTTGCTTTATTGTCGTAACTAAATGCATAGGCTGAATTTGCAGCCAAAGCATATTTTTTTGAGTAGGATTATCAAATTTAATTGTATTTTTTCGAAGAAAATTATTTATTGCTTGATTTGGAATATTTTTGAAATCTGCATGTATTGCATTCAATAGTTCCGCCGTTTGTTTCTTTATTTTTTGGGATGTAAAATCATTATTTTTAATTTTTGGAATT
>LGRX02015746.1:14404-28535 GCA_001247695.2 Cymbomonas tetramitiformis | reverse complement strand
AATGGCTACTGCCCCGTGGTACTTGTCCCGTGGTACTTGTCACAGTACTGTTTTCGAAAACAGTACTATATGACAAGTACTGACGCGGTGGAATTTTTTTCGATGCCCTCTTGTTCAATACTGATGATATCCTTCATATAATATCATCTTTGGGACCCAAACTGAGTTACCTTGTGCCCCATTGGTCGACAGACCACGTGCAGTGCTCTCGCTGGTAGCATGTTGTCACTCGGGTAGTACTTTATGTGATATAGTGGTTGCGGCCTTGTGTGAAAAATGGTGTCACCTCTTTCGATTTTTTTTCTGAGAGATTTTGGCATCAAGTATGCCCCGCAATCATGCAAATTGAAGATATGCAGTATGCCCAATGATGTGTGATTTCGTGGGCCCGCTGGCATACCGTGATTTGTTTCAATTGGCATGATAACATCCACCCTACTACATGTGAAAAACCTAATATATTCCGAGCGATCCAACGTGGTACAAGTACCATGCTAAAATTCATTCCAACAGGTATCCTAGCGCCGTACATCGCCCAAATATGATTCAAAATGATATTTTGGACTATAACCAGCATCGAACGGGGCCTATACGTTGTCGGGGATGCATAGTTGAGTGTCGGATATGCGCTAAGACCTCACAGTCAGCACAGATGTACGCGTACGCAAGTTGCTGGATGTGACACACCGTGTGTCACTTCCTATTATCTGTACTAGTACTCGGTACAGTACGGGTGTCACAGGGTAGGCTATTTAATTTAGATTATTTCTTTGTGATTTTAGATTAACCCATTTTCATGGTGATTTTAGATTAAGTTTTTTTGATGTCATCCGGCTATTACCGGTGCATGCATCCATGACGCTGTACTGTACCTGTTGAGCTATCGCCATGCCATGCGAAATATTACACTGAAGAGTTGTCTTGCCGTGATGTCCATATGTCCGAATGGAACCAAAACCGTCCGATTTTAATCGAACGGTTTTTGGTTCCATTCGGAAAGATTCACGGCCGTGAATCTAAAAGTCACGGCCGTGAATAACGACTCTTTACGCATAATGACTTTTATTATTTGCCATCTTTGCCACAATAGACACTCACGGCGTGTTCTGCTTGAAAAAAAGTAAGTAACTTGAAGCCTTGAGCTTCAAGTTACTGAAAGATATGTATCTTGGCAGTATGTGTGCCAAGTTTCGTGCTCTAGGACGCACAGGAAGCCCTCGGCTGTTTGGCATATTTGGGTTTGGGTGTCACGTTCGAACCCAAACCCAAAACATCTGCCTTAGAAATAAATTGCGCGTTTCGCGCACAAGTAACTTGAAGCCTTGAGCTTCAAGTAACTCAAAAATATGTATCTTGGCAGTATTCGTGCCAAGTTTCGTGCTCTAGGACGCACGGGAAGCCCTCGGCTGTTTGGCATCTTTGGGTTTGTGTGTCACGTTCGAACCCAAATCCAAAACATCTGCCTTAGAAATAAATTGCGCGTTTCGCGCACAAGTAACTTGAAGCCTTGAGCTTCAAGTAACTCAAATATATGTATCTTGGTACTATTCGTGCCATGTTTCGTGCTCTAGGACGCACGGGAAGCCCTCGGCTGTTTGGCATCTTTGGGTTTGGGTGTCACGTTCGAACCCAAACCCAAAACATCTGCCTTCGAAATAAATTGCGCGTTTCGCGCACAAGTAACTTGAAGCCTTGAGCTTCAAGTAACTCAAATATATGTACCATGGCAGTATTCGTGCCAAGTTTCGTGCGTTAGGACGCACGGGAAGCCCTCGGCTGTTTGGCATCTTTGGGTTTGGGTGTCACGTTCGAACCCAAACCCAAAGGCAAAGGCATAGGACAGTTTCGTAGATTCTGTCCCGATGCCTTTGCAACCTCGCTTGCTAACTCATATTACAATGAATATTCAACATTCAAGCGTTGGATACCCCACGCCAACGGGAAGCGCTCGGCTGATTTGTTATTTGGGTATGCGCACCCAAATGACAAAAAAACGCATCTTTGAAACTCGTTAGTTTCAAAGATGCGTGGCCGATGCCTTCGTGCTTATGTGTGTTAATCCATATGAAATATTCCATGGAATAAATGTGAATATCCCGCACAAACGGGAAGCGCTCGGCCGTTTTGTAAAATTAGGGTGCACCCAAAATACAAAACGCATCTTTGAAACTCGGAAGTTTCAAAGATGCTTGCCGGTCGCGTGCAGCGGTAAAAGGCAAGTCAAAGGGTTTAGGATATAGAAGAAGTACAGGGGCCTTATTTTCAAGCAGAACACGCCGTGAGTGTCTATTACAACGGCGCCCACCATTATCACAAGTGAGACAAATCTTCTTAAAGCTTTTTGGAGGCTTCCTCATGATGGCAAGCGGGAACGAGAGCGGTTGACCTGTGTGCACATTATTTGAACACTTTGAACACGAGTCGTGAAAAGGACCACCGGTAATAGCCGGATGACATAAAGAAAACTTAATCTAAATTCACAAGAAATTGAATTCATCTAAAATCACAAAGAAATAATCTAATTTAATTATTTTTCCGTGTCACAGGTTTAGGGTTTCCGGCATAAAGCCGAGACTATCTGATGTTTATTTACACTCTTGCAAACCGACAGTGAAAGCATTCTGACCGTAGCCCAATATATAGTCGTAGCTATATATCTCACAGGTTATGGTGCGCCAGGCCCTTCCACTACTTTTAATTTTATGAGTGGCTAAGCCGCTCCGCTTGGTGGGGCGTTGGGGGCTCAATTTGATGTCGTGATTTTCGCAGTTGCGGTCGAGAGCTAGTTTACGGGCGGATTGATTTGGTATCGCTGCAGCGTGCGCCTACCTGGGATTATTTTGTATTGTCCGCGTTGGATTTCACTCGACTGAAACTTGATCAATTTTTGTCGTGGGATTCCTTGGCCGCCGCGTTTCGATCTTGCAGATTCACAGTTACGGCTTCCTTATTGTCCGTTCCAACACTGCATCTTACGGCTCTCGACCATCGCTTTTCTGTATTCTCCGACATCGGCCCTCTACCCCGACGCTCCCACCTACTGGATTTTCATCATGAGTGTTAACTCTCACGTCACGCCTCCCTTGGGGGCCAACAATCGCATTCGACTCGACACGATTTTTTCACGCGACGTCGGGTCTCGCTACAGACCGGCGCCAAATTCTCCAGGGGTTACCCTCACGGCTCCGGACCGGACTCGCGCTGCGGCTGTCCAGAACTCTACTTGGGACGTCGACATCATCAAGAGAATCTCTCGCGACGCCTTGGGCTCCAAGGAGGGCACCTTTCATGGGGATGAAGTACGCCGTAACACGCTCTGGACGTCCATTGTGAAGTCCTTGCAGCGCGCGTTCGAGCAGAAGGACCCCAACAATGCCGCTCTTTTTGATTTGGCAGACACGACGAAGGAGGTCAACACCATCTTCAATGCCATCCTCTTCTCGACTTTAACTTCGTCGACTTCTCCTAATTCACCCGCACGACGTTGGGTTGAGGCCTCGGGACGGGCTTCGCCTCAGGATGGCAAGCGTGCTCTTCTCGAGGTCACCAAGAGGTTGATCCCTCGCGTGGTTCGACCCCTTGGGCATTACGAGGAGCTTTGCTCCATTTATTTCGACGACAAAAAGGACCCCGACCCCCTTATCCAAGATTTCGACGCATGCCTGACTGCTATTGGCAACGGCGCCTCTGGGCCTCTCGACGACATGATGGCCAAGAAGCAGCTTCTGGCTTCTCTCGACCCCGAGTTCTACGACAAGGTCATTACCCCGCTTCGTCTCGACGTTGAGTTGGCCAAGGTCGAGCTAGAAGACATCTACGCCCACATCCTGGAGATTTGGGACGCCAACGCCGGCAGGAACCAGCACGTGCCCTTCGTGGACAAGTCCAATGTGTTGTACTCTGGTCTGCCGTCCGACGTTGACGTGAAGGCCCTAATTATTATAGACTTTCAGTTTCACATCGACGCCGCCAACAAGGTGCTTGCCACGCTCTCCGACGAGAATGCGAGCGACGAGCCGACGACTAGATGGCCGACTCCGGCTACAGGCAAGCCTACGGGCAAGCCAGGTGTGCACTTCCCACCCTCCTCCTGGCGTGACCGCCAGAACCGTCGAGGAGATGGGAAGTTTCACGGCCGAAAGCGTGAATGGAAGCACCGCTTCGCCGCTTCGCCCCTTCCCAAGGGCGGGAATTGGCCGCAAGACCGCCACCGCCGCAACGACAACAAGCATTTCGGCATGCACTCCGTGTCGTTCCACGTCGTCTCCAAGGCCTTCGTTCCGGAGTGTGTCCGATGCCCTCCGGGTTTTTGGCATGACTCCGCGAATTGTCCCATCGCCGACATCGAGTGCGACAAGTGCGTGATTGAGCAGGCCGACGACGCCGACGGCCTCGTGTCCGCCTTCCAGACTGCGTTCGACACTGAGGACGACACGACCTTTGCTCGACTCTGTGCTCAACATGATCATCCCTTGGTTCGGCAGGACGAGGAACCCTTCACGTTCTCCGAGGACTTTGACGTGGGGCTCCGTGCACAGTACGCGGGGTTGACGCCCACCCAACCCTCACTCACTCCTTGCTGCCCGCGTGCATGAAGCCCGCACCGCTCTCCGTGAGCTCAAGCAGGTGGCTGGTGGTGCTGAGTCCGACACTCAGCACTTTCCGATGGTCCACTTCGGTTCGGCCACGCCCTCCGTGATCGACGATGCCGTCGTGGAGCATGAGCCGGAAGTGGCGATCGAGACCGAGGGGGACGCGGTAATTTACCCGAAGCAGTTTGTTGACGGTGAGCCGCCCTTCGAGAAATCTTTTATGGACAACATGTCTGTGCAATTGGGCTTCTTTGAGCCCGCCCCCGAGGTGTCAGCTAATTCTTTCAATCCCCTCCCTCCGTATATTTCTTCCACGCATGATTCCGCTAGCGTGGCTGACACGGAGTCCGACGACGGAGACTTGCATGATGCCGTCCCACCACCCGCTCCGCGGGTTGGTGGTGTACGGGCACCTTCAATCGGCACATTCCTCACGGCAGCAGCTATCCCTGCTCTGTTTCTGTGTGTGAGCATCGCCTTGATCGACACCGTCACCGCCACTGCACTTTGTGATGTGGAGATTGCTCCGCGGTCGGTGGTGTACGGATCTTATTCTGGTCATCAGAATGGCACAGTGGACTACTTCGCTGACCCCGACCTTCTGGACACTGGGCCGGCTGACTACAGCGACATCTTCAATCTGGACTCTGGTTTCCTGGACTCTGACTGCTTCGGTATCTACAGTCTGGGCTTCCAATTTGAGAACTACAACGACTACAATCTATGTGAACTCTGCTCTGTGGACCACTTTCAAGGTGGCTACAGTTGCTTTCAGATGCCTAGTAGCACAACTAAATCTGTATCACGGGCACAGCAGCCTTCAGTGTGTAGTGCTAGCTAGAAATGGGACCGCCCTGGCCAAGAGCACAGGCCCCCACTAGGAATTTGTTTCCACCGCTTGAGATGGTGTGTTTTGTTTCCCCTAACAATCTGCCTGTTCCACCCTAACTCTTCCTCCGTAATAGTCCAGGGTGGTGTGCTGGATGTGACACACCGTGTGTCACTTCCTATTATCTGTACTAGTACTCGGTACAGTACGGGTGTCACAGGTTTAGGGTTTCCGGCATAAAGCCGAGACTATCTGATGTTTATTTACACTCTTGCAAACCGAAAGTGAAAGCATTCTGACCGTAGCCCAGATATATAGTCGTAGCTATATATCTCACACAAGTAGCATGCTAGGAATCACCCCAACGGGCGCCCTAGCGCCATATATCGCACGGGCATGACTCAATATGATAATCCGGACTATGAGACGTACTGATTTGGGCATGGTTGATATTGGAGGTGCATAATTGAGTGTTGGGGACGAGGTGCTAGGGCCTGGCAGATTAAGTACCAGTACGCATACGCAAGTAGCATGCTCGCAATTATTGCAACGGGTACCCTAGCGCCGTACATCGCCCAAATATGATTCAAAATAATATTTGGGACTACGAGAAACTAATTGTGTAGCCTTATGTGAGGGGAAATATTTTTTCGGAATTTAACGTGTGAGTGGGTCTAGCAGCTGAGTTGTAGTTGATCCTGGCTGGATATTTGGGTGGTTGCCGCCATTAAGATGCCGTATATTCACATTAGGATGCCATGTGAGGTACATGGATGTGATATAACACTTTATAGGTCACATGGTTCCATGTATCGAGGAAGTTATGACCGATCTGGCTTAGGGTGCGGGTGCGGGGGAAATGGTATAATTGGGCGTTGAGCGGCCACCACACCTTTCGATATGAATGACACGCTTAATGCATCTTATGCACATGGATAGGCCATGCGCACTTAAACTGACCAACTATACATACATATCGAATTTTAGAAGCCTTCACGACCGGCATACCATGACTTATGTGCTTATGCCACACGTTCGCGCGGAGCCAATTCAAAAAAACAAATCCTCGATAAAAACGAATTCCCGATTTCTGGCGGGTGTGGCTCATATGCCATCGCCGTGCGGGGCCGAATCCGTATCAATCACGCAAGTGAGTTGCGAAATACCTTACATACCTTCCAATTTCGAAACATGGTGGTTGGTTTGACCTCCAAGGCCTCGGAAGAGGGTCTCCCAAGGGTTCTAGTGTTCAGTACTTGTCACAGTACTGTGCGAATTAATTAATTTTCAGGCTTTGCACCCCTTGAAAGCATGCCGTATAAAAGCGTGTCTAAATCCATTTCTACACTATAGTATCGTCGAAAACAAATCAATAGGGTCCTAAATGATTTTTCTAAGCTGTCAACTGACCGATCTAGCCTTATAAGATGGCCGCTAGAGTGATTCAACCTTAGTACTTGTGACAGTACTGTTCCACGGGGCAGTAGAGCCATAAAATGGTTCCCCCCATTTCTGGAATGGTTTCCCACCAATTCTCTCAACCTGATCCCCTGTGGTTGCAGATGTTCAAAAGTCACATGCTGTCAGTCACCCTCGTCATACCTATCGGTCATACTGGTGACTGTCATCGGTGCTGTCACTCGTCACTCTGACACGTCTGTCTCTCGACTGACTCGCGATACACCCTAGTACACTGTGCGTGTGCGCACCCTCCAGCTCAACCCACCCCCTATCCGAGTTGGTAGAAAGCCATGCTAAGCTCCAAGACTTTCAAGTATACTTATGTGCAAAATTGGTAACTCAAATACGTTCTAATTTGTACACACTGCAAGACTGCAAAACAGACCTCCCCGTAAAAGGGTTCTAACCTAAACGTGAAATAAGCGTGATTCGACTGCTGAGATTGTTCTAACGATATTCAGCGGGAATCTAACGGTATTCCTGTCTCGAGACGTTTTCTGCGATTCGTTCCGACTCGTTTCTTCAGATCTCAGAGATGAATCCACCTCCAAGCTCCAACAATATCGATTCGCGATAATAAGGCCTGTGCTACACCGGATTTTGGTACACTGTCGAGAAGCAAATAAGATTCGTTTCCGCCGGGTCATACAGTTTCCATATGACCCGGCGATCATTTTCAGACGAGTTATTAAATCTATAAATCACAGTCCGCGCGATCAGAATAAAATCGACATTCGCCTTATCGAACGTGCGAAACGACTTAAAAAGGAATATTTCGGGCAAACGCGCGATATGTGCAGGATATGTGCAGAATTCTGATTTTCCGAGCGAGCGGAAGCATGTGGAACACTCCACGTCGAAAACTAGACGACCCCATCTTGAACAGTGTCTGTGATTGGAATATGCAGCATATTCTAGTCCAGCGATACACGATCTTCGCACCCCAGCTAGCCGGTGGTCTCTCTGAACCGTTCCCGTTTTTTTGATCTGATGATCCAGGATTTGTCCCAGGCGACATTTGGGTGACATTTGGTGCAAATGTTGTTCGAGGTCCCAAATGTTGGACGATTATTTGCTTTTTGGCATTTCACAAATAATGACTTCGCATGACCTCGCATGACATCGCCGGATGACAGTCGCGACAGGAGCCAATGAAATCGCTGCGATCAACACATTTGCTTTCCCAAGTTTCGGTGTAGCACAGGCCTAAGTCGCGATCATCATCGTGGTGCCAAAAATCGTCCTTCTTAACACTGTGTCATCTGTCGCCAGTCATCTCCACTGCGTTGGTGGTATGGTACCCATAATATTTCGTTAATCTAACATGCTCGATGCTAAGCAACAGCAAAGCGCATCACTTTTCCTCCTCTCAATCTCCCTACGCTAGGTAAATATTGAATTCGAACGCCACTTTCCCATTTATGATTCCCATTTATGACTCAAGACTGTGCAAGTGAGTAAGCATTCGAATGGCAAGTCCTC
Organism: Cymbomonas tetramitiformis; assembly: GCA_001247695.2. Lineage (NCBI taxonomy): Eukaryota > Viridiplantae > Chlorophyta > Pyramimonadophyceae > Pyramimonadales > Pyramimonadaceae > Cymbomonas > Cymbomonas tetramitiformis. The sequence goes on along the minus strand of LGRX02015746.1, from coordinate 20,171 downwards.
GCATTTCTCCGTACGGACTGGAACCAGGAACCCCACAGATCTATACATACAGCACATGCCTTCACCACGCGTTCAGTTCGTCATGAGGGGCACGCTACGTTCCGCGGAAACACACTGGCTGGCAGTGGGTTGCACATGCATGCTAAAGGATCCTGCATATACAAGCCTGCAATCACCGGACAACCGATAATTCATCCAGATATCACAGGACATTGATGGACTTACTAAGTGGTCCCGTGTTCGTCGCGCTCGCTGTGCACGTATGCAAAGCACAGACCCTTGAGGATTACTCCTTCAGCTCAGTTCTTTGCGATTCCAACTCCGACTGCGAAGAGGGCTACTACTGCCTGAACCTCCTCTCAGGTGAGCCCTCCTCAAGGCTGCTTATGCGTTGAAAGATGGTCGTCGTGCTCTCCGCCATATTCCTTTCGGTGGACAAGCATATTCCTTTCGGTGGACAAGCTGTTTTCCTCCGCACTTTTCGTTTACGCACACTGAGCGAGTTGCTGGGGGCGGCGACCAGACGATGCCGACTTGGAGTGCGCGCTCCTACGTGACGACTGGCAGCAATCCTGCAAGCTGGTGCAAAACAATGCTTCTGCCCTGAATGAATGCTGCGAGAAGGCTGCAGTTTTCGCTGACGCAAGCTGCGCGTGCTCGGCTGCTTGTACCGGATCCTGTTACGAAGTGCTCCAAACCGTCGGCGGATATTGCACTCAGTACTCCTTGAGTCCGGTGCGCGTGGGCGTCTGTGAACGTGGGTCCGTGAACTGCTCCGCCGCATACATGAGTGTTTTAGACACGTGTGCACTGGCCCAAACCAACGGCTCCCTGCTTGGGCAGTGTTGCACCGACGTGGAGGGGTTCGTGACTGCCGACTGCGCCTGTGCCCCGGAGTGCAACAGCACCTGCCACCAGGACGTGGCGAACATTTCCTCGTACTGTGAGGCTCAGAGCTTGGGCAACATCACGGTGGAGGCCTGTCCCGCGCCAACCACCTGCGCGCTGAAGTTGGCAGAAACGCAGGAGGCCTGCCGAGGCCTGCGCACGGACGCCGTGCCGGCGGAGCAGTGTTGCGCCGTCGCCTCGGAAGCAGCTATTGCGAACTGCACCTGCGCTGCAGAGTGCGACAAGGAATGCTTCGAGGGCATGCGATTTGTGTCGGGGCTATGCGCGAATTCAGGCTTCGAGTTCCCGGAGTTGGAGGTGTGCCACGAGACCGCGCCACATTCATGTGACGCGCAGTACGTCGAACTTGACGCAGTCTGCTCCGAAGCACAGTCGAACAGCTCGCTTACATCATCATGCTGCGGTGTAGCTAGCGACTTCGTCCGTTCCAATTGCACCTGCTCTGTCCACTGCGATGCCGCCTGCTATCAGAGCATCCAAGCTGTGGCTTCAATCTGTGACGTGGCGGACGACGCCATCGAGGTGGTAGTGCCATCCTGCCCGACGGTTTCCTGCGAGGTACAGTACGAAGAGATCGCAGAGACGTGCAGCGACGCGCGCGATGACGTCGCCCTGTTCCCGCGCTGCTGTCTCCTCGCGCAGGGCTTCGTCGGGTCGGGCTGCCCCTGCGCTGGGTCGTGCAATGCCACCTGCCTAGAGAGTCTGCACGACGCCTCCACATACTGCAAGGCTTTCGCCGTCGCGGATATCCAGGTGCGGGCATGCGACGCGGAGGTTCACTGCCACGTGGAGCAGGCGGAGACCGCTCAGATCTGCAGCAGCGCGGAGACCAACTCCTCCCTCCAAGGAGAGTGCTGCGCCGCGGCGAAGGAGCTCTTCGGCACCGGCTGCGCCTGCTCGGCTGCCTGCAACAGCACCTGCCGCGAGGGCTTGCGGAACGTGTCAGCGGCGTGCGAGGCGCAGGGGCTCGAGGGGGCCCCTGTGGAGGCCTTGGAGGACTGCGAGAGCGCCACCTCGTGCTCCACGAGGGTTGCGCGCGCCCTGGAGGTCTGCGGCGACCCAACGGCGGACCTCTCACGCTTGGGCGACTGTTGCGCGGAGGTTGTCGAGGTTTCGAGTGCCGGGTGTGCGTGCTCCTCAGACTGTGACGCCGCGTGCTTCAAGAGTCTGCACAGCGCGGCCTGGCTCTGCACCAGTCGCGCGGTCGCCCCGGTGGAAATCGCACTGTGTGACAACTCCACGTGCGGGGAGGCGTATCTGGAGTTCGGGGAGGCATGCGACGCTTCGCTCTCGAACGCCTCGCTCCTCCCGCGGTGCTGCGAAGCCTCTGCTGCCTTCGTGGGTCTCAACTGCCCGTGCTCCCCGGACTGCGGAACCACGTGCTTCGAGAGCCTGAGAGCAGCCTCGGCCGCCTGCGAGGCCGATCAGCTCGAGGATGCCCTGGTCGAGCCCTGCGGGAACGAGACACAGTGCGGCCGCGAGTACGCAGCCACCATGGAGGTTTGCGATGGAGCGCTGGCGAACTCTTCGCTGCTCGCGGAATGCTGCAGCAACGCGACCGTGCTTTCGAGGTCCGGCTGCGGGTGCTCCAGCGAATGCGACCACATGTGCAGGGAGGGCCTGCAGAGGGTGTCCGCGAGGTGCGAGGCGCAGGGGCTCGAGGCGGTGTCGATACAAGAATGCCCGAACATGACCTCCTGCGCTGCGCGGTACGACTCGGCGGTTGAGGTATGCGCTCGTTCAAGGTTAGATGCCACGCTGGCCGGGCAGTGTTGCTTCGAGACTGCGGAGTTCGTCGCCGCAAACTGCTCCTGCGCGGCGGGCTGCAACAGCACCTGTTTCGTGGAGATGGAGCTTGCGGCAGCCACTTGCGCGCTCGTCGGCCTCGCTGACGTGCACATGGAGCCCTGCGGCAATGGGACCTCGTGCATGGCGCAGTTTGCCGAGCTCACCGAACTCTGCGAAGAGATTCACGTGAATCAGTTGCAGCATTCGCGCTGCTGCAGTGGGCTCACTTCGTTCGCGGAGGCGAACTGCACGTGCTCGGCTGAGTGCGACGACGCCTGCTTCGATGACATTCAGACCATGGCAGCCGGATGCAGGTCGGCGTACTTTGCCCTAACCCCGGGGATGTGTACACCTTGGCTGGGGGCTGAGCTGTGCCGGTAGTTCAACCAATGTCCTCCCACGTTGCGACTCATGTCACGCTGATGGTTACCGACTCGTTGTAAAAGGGCTCGTTTCACCACGCCGGCTTCTTCCCTCACCGCTTGCATCCCGCGAGGCAATTCCAAGCCTGCGGTGGAGGGATGCCGTGGCTGCCAGGCCGTAGAGCCGGGCTAAGACTGGGGCTTACAAGTGCTGCACCTGACGCAACCTGGCGCTCTTAGCTGCGTGCTCACGCGGGTGCTGTATGCCGCTGGCGTTGGTGACTAGAAGAGAGGCGATGACAGACGCCTGCGCGGTGCTCGTTCGGGTGATCGGAGGTGTGGGGTCGGAGACTTGCAGGAGCCATGACTCTGACCTGGCGGGCCTCGAGATTGCTCCCTGCTTCGTCAACTGCAGCGCAAAAGTGGAAGAAGCGGCGGACCTCTGCAGGAGGGCAACCCTGGATGACTCGCTGCTTCCGCAGTGCTGCCACGAGAATGCGGCGCTCATCCGCGCCGACTGCGCCTGCAGCAAGTCTTGCGACGGCGCTTGCTTCGACCAGGTGGAGGCGGTGTCCAGCTACTGCGAGCAGTCCGGACTGAGCGACGCTCCGCCGAGGGCCTGCGCGCGCGTCTGCGACGTCGCGTACGCGGAGCTGCACGCGTTGTGCACGGCTGCGCAGTCGAACTCGACGCTCTCGGCAGACTGCTGCACCTCGGGGAAGGAGTTTGTGGCGCTGCAGTGCGTGTGCACCGAGGAGTGCGACGGCAGCTGCAGGGCCCAGATGGAGGCGCTCGCGAACCTCTGCGATGTCGTCGGCATGGGCGGCATTGAGCTGCAGGAGTGCCAGATGGACTGCGAGATCATGTATGACCAATCGCAGGCGGTGTGCCTCGCGGCGCAGTCCGACATGTCCTTCCTCTCCCAGTGCTGCACGGAGACTGCGCAGTTCGCCGCGGCCAACTGCTCGTGCGCCCCGGGCTGCGACCTCGCCTGCTACGAGAACGTCCAGACGGTCTCCGAGATCTGCGCTCGCAGCGACCATGCGGAGGTAGGCGCGGGGGCACCGCGGAGGGCCTGCCTCTAGCGACCAGGAGTTAGCGGGGCGCGGGGGGAGCAATAACCCCTAGGTAGGCGTGTGGAGGCGTGTGGAGGATGGCGGGAAGTTGGGTCACGCCCGGTGTCCCCACATCCTCAGTCAGACGCGTGCCTCATCCATGATGTTTGCTGCATGCGTATGGCTCACTGCCAAAGTGCCGGGGTGCAGTTGGGACCGGTGGCGTGATCTCATTTTGACGTCGCGCGCTGTTGTTGGCGGCCGTCGCGCCCGGCTCCACCCGGTGGCGCGCCGCTGATCCTCTCCTAACTGTGGGAAATGAAGCCCGGTGATTGGACGTCAGCTGATGCAAGATTCCGGGAGCTCCGTTTTCTGCACCGCAGCTCATGCTGGCAGGAAGCCGGCGCAGGCAGTGTTGGACCTACGCTGCGAGGAGCCCCGGGAGGTGGCGTTCACGTGGGCCGTGGGGGTAGGCTTGGGCAGCTTGTATCGATGCGCAAAGGGAGTAGGGCCTGGCAGGGGGTAGGGCCTGGCAGGGGGTAGGGCCTGAAGGGAGTAGGGCCTGGCAGGGAGTAGGGCCTGGCAGGAGTAGGGCCTGGCAGGGGTAGGACCTGGCAGGGAGTAGGGCCTGGCAGGGAGTAGGGCCTGGCAGGGTAGGGCCTGGCAGGGAGTAGGGCCTGGCAGGGAGTAGGGCCTGGCAGGGGGTAGGGCCTGGCAGGAGTAGGGCGTGGGGCCTGGCAGGGGTAGGGCCTGGCAGGGAGTGGGCCTGGCAGGGAGTGGGGCCTGGCAGGGGGTCGGGCTGGGCCTGGGGGTGCTGACGGGAGTGCCGGGGGGAGGGCCGGGCAGGTGGTGTTGGACGAGTGCAACCATGCGTCGTGTGGTGATAGGTACCGGGGAGTGCAGGAGTCCTGCGTCGCCGCACGCGCGAGTCACAACACGTCGCTGGCCGGCCGCAACAGCTCGCTCCTCGCGCACTGCTGCTCCGGCGCCGCAAGCCTCGTGGCCGTGAGCTGCAGCTGCTCGGAAGATTGCGACGAGGACTGCCGCGACGATCTGCGGGTCGTGTCGGCGCAGTGCGCTGCGGCAGGGCTGGCGAACTTCTCTGTGGAGCAGTGCGACGGCGGCGGCGAATGTCTGCTCGACTTCGAGGCCGACGTGAACCGCACCTGCTCCGACGCCGCAGGCAACGAGAGCCTTCTGGAGCAGTGCTGCCGCGGAGCCGCCGCCTTCATCGACGCCAACTGCACCTGCTCGGGGAAGTGCGACGGCTCGTGCTACGACAGCCTGGAGCACATCCGCGGGCACTGCAGCGCTCTGCAGGCGCCGGTGTCCATGCCTGCCGAGCTGGAAGTGTGCGCTGCGCACTCGTCGTGCGGGCGCTTGCACGCGGAGGCGAGCCACGTGTGCGGCCTCACTAACAGCTACCTATCGTACGTCGAGCCGTGCTGTGCACTCTCCTCTGAGTTCGTGGAGGTTCGTCCCTTTACAGGCCCCGGGGCGCGCCCGGTCAGCCGGGCTGCAGAGAGGCTCCGGCCAGTGGCGTGACTGCCATGCTAAGCGGTCCATAGGGTGGGTTTACCGCTTATTGGGTTTCTAGGCGGGCCATAGGGTGGGGTGACCGCTCATTGGGTTTCTAGGCGGGCCATAGGGTGG
>LGRX02015746.1:0-10791 GCA_001247695.2 Cymbomonas tetramitiformis | reverse complement strand
AGGATGGGGTGACTGCTCATTGGGTTTTTAGGCGGGCCATAGGGTGGGGTGACCGCTCGTTGGGTTTCTAGGCGGGCCTAAGCGCATGTGCGCCATGTCGGTTTGAGCGCTGCTAGGGCTGGGGTTTGAGCGCTGCCGGGGCTGGGGTTTGCGCGCTGCTAGGGCTGGGGTTGATACTTACCACGGTTGCATGACGTGTTTTGGTGCCGAACTAACATCTTCCAGCACTTTCCGCCGATACAACCGCAGCTTTTAACCGGGATGATCAGGACAAAAAGGTTTTATCCACAGGGGCCCAGGGTTCATGCCAGTGGAGGGGCTTTGGACGCTGCTGGGGTTTCAGCACGGCTGGGGTTGGTGTCGGAAGCACAGCTAGGGTTTGAGCACCGCCGGCGTTTGAGCACCGCAGCGGTTGGAGCACTGCGGAGGTGTGAGCGCGGCTGGTATCCGGGCTTTGCTGGGATTTGTGCCTGGAGAGATTCATGCACCTCGTTCATTCGGCCTGGCAGCGCGTCTGAGGGGGTCGGAGCTTCGGTGCCGGGCCTACGCTGACCGGGCAGGCGCAATGCTTGTGCGAGTCGAGGTGCGACGCGGAATGCTACGAGGAGTTTGAGGCGTACTCGACGCTGTGCGACGCGCTGTCAGACACGGAGGTGGTGGTGAAGCCGTGCTCCTCCGCGGACTGTGCGGCGAAATACTCCGCGGCCCTCTCCAGCTGCACCGCGGCCCAGTCCAACGCGGCGTTCTTCACGAAGTGCTGCGACGAGACCTACGACATGATCCTGCACAACTGCACGTGCTCCCAGGATTGCGATCCCGTGTGCTACGACCGGGTCACCGTGGTGGCGAAGACGTGTGAGCAGTACGGCGGAACGCAACTGGAGGTGCCGGAGTGCGAGCAGTCACCACCGCCGAGTGAGCCACCCTATCCCAATCCCCCCTCCCCCTGCACCTTGCCCGTCCCTCGCATCCTTCGCATCCCCCTGTCAGTCACGCCGTTGTTGGCTTGAGATCAATGCCGTCACCACGCCGCGCGAGCTTGCCTCGGTGGCAGTCGCATGGCAGTTGCAGATTGGTAGGGGCACGGTTCACCACGTCTCCCCATCTTGCCGGCTCGTGTGGTGGCGGCCATGTCAGAGGTTTTGCAGTGTCTGACATCTCACAGTGCCGGGCAGGCATGGGCCCGGAGACTCCCCATTGTAGATTCTGCGTGGACCACAACGGGCAGAACGCCTGCCGGCTGGATAATTCTACCACCACGGATTGCAGCGACTGCGAGGAGGAGGCTGCGATACATGATGGAGCAGCAGTGGTCATCTCCGACAAGTTATATGGCGGGAAGCAGCTCCACCAAGCGGTGGCCAATGCTAGTAAGCTGACCTCGGGCCTGCTGCTTGTCCTGCTTGTCCTGGGCCTTGTCAGTGCAACCCTGGTGACGGGGATGGGGATGCAACCTTGGTGACGGGGATGGGGATGCAACCCTGGTGATGGGGCTCGGGGCAGCTGTACGCTGCTTGACTCAATTACTTGCAGCCAGGGTGCCGGGCCTGCGTTGTGCCCTGGCCTTTACACTGCGGTGTGCCCTGGCCTCGCGCATCGAGTGTGGGGCGCGTTGAGATCGCTGGTGCACCGGCAGGTGTGTTCCAAGAGCCTCAGTACATCGAGCTCCGGGCGGATGTCAAGCTGTACACTGGGCAGGAGCTGCCGTCCATTCATGGCGTTCTTGCCATCCGAGGTGGGCCGCTTGCCGCTGCAGTCCGATTAGTGCGCGGCCACCCCCACTCGAGCCATTGCGTGTGACAGGCTGGCCGTAACTTGTCCTGTGCGCACGGGCGCTTTGGCGGTGGGAGTGCTCCCAGAGAGGGGCTTGAGCTCCGGCGTGGCGGGTGTGGGAACATACGCAGGGAACTGCTCCGTGGAAGGCAGCACATGTACGATCGACGCGCAGGTGATGGATGCGGTCTCCCTGTGTGTGTGTACTTATCCTTGGACCGACTCCTTTGGCACACCGTAGCCGCAGAAGACCAGCTGCACTATGTACCCGCGCCGGGGATCAAAGGATTCAGCACATACTTCGGGACACTTATCCGGATTCTCCGGAGCTCACTATGTGTGTGTGGCTCCGTGAGTCACTGGGGGGCATGCCAGCAGGGTCCGCTTACTCCGTAACCCTGGGACCAACTATTGTTGGGCGATGATCGGTCACATCGTTTCATCTTTCCATGCTGCTTTGCATCTGGGTTGGGAATATGTATGAGTTTGTGGTATCTTGTCACGGCCCCGCCCTGCTCCTGATTTGCTTCTCACATCCACTGGGATGGTGGTGGTCTGGCTTTTGTCGGTTGATCTCATGCCATTCAGTGTGTGGCTTGGTCACATGGGAGACATCATTCATACACTGCTCGCCGCGAGCGCTCTCCCCCCCCTTGCTCCCTCCCCCTGGCTTCTCCGACGAGCCTTCTCTCACCCCCGCGCTTGCTCTCTTTCTCGCCCTCGAAGTTGTTTGTTGGTGGCTCTGTGGTGTGTCGTCTCCTGGGGCTTATTCTCCCCGTCAGCATCCTTGTCGACGTCATTCCCCGTCAGCATCCTTGTCGACGCCATTTCCCGTGCACGTTATTTGAGCCCCAAGGGGGCACACCGCCAGAGCATGCTTGCCCCAAGCCGAGGCACCGTCCAGGGCTTGGGGTCTCAGTGGCGGGGGCGGTGTTCCCGCAAAATGCAACGTGCTGAGGAGGGGTATTCTCAGCTTGGTACAACGCCGTCGGATTGATCTTCCGTTCATGATCTTTGCCCACACGGTACATACGTTTGGATCTCACTCCCAGCTGTCGCTTGCAGGGAAATTTCCGGCTGTTCAAGTTGGAGGATGCGCATCTAATTCTTGATTCCTTGCGGCTGATCAACGGCAACGTGGAGGATGTTGGAACCGATGGGGTGGGTGGAGCGGTGCACATGCGGCACAGCGTCGTGGTGCTGGTGGACGCCCTGATCCGCGGCTGCGTGGCCACAGAGGCGGGCGGCGGGGTGTACATGGAGTCCGGGAGCACCCTGGTGATGAACCGCTCCGTGATCGAGGAGTGCACGGTGACCTTCGGCCCTGGCGGGGGCATCGCGTCCCGTGCCGAGAGCGCGCAAAACCGGGTGATGCTGGAGCAGAGCATTGTCACAAAGAACGCGGCGGACCGTGGCGGGGGCGGCATCGACGCCCGGGCCTTGGGGGACGGCGAGCTTCAAGCCTTGAGCAGCTTCAGACAGACCAACATTGTGATTGTGAACAGCTCGATCTGCCGCAATAACGCCACCGTGATTGACCAGCTCAGTGAGTTGCCGCACTGAGACTGCCTCCTCACTTGTGTGTGTGTGTGAGTGTGTCCATGCTGTGTGGTGTGACTGCATTCATGACATAACCATGGACCAACAGGTCCCATCCATCGACCGGGAGCCACTGGGGGGCATGCCAGCAGGGTCCGCTTACTCCGTTACCCAGAGACCAACAATTGTTGGGCGATGATCGGTCACATCGTTTCATCTTTCCATGCTGCTTTGCATCAGGGTTGGGAACATGTATGAGTTTGTGGTATCTTGTCACGGCCCCGCCCTGCTCCTGATTTGCTTCTCACATCCACTGGGATGATGGTGGGCTGGCTTTTGTTGGCCGATCTCATGCCGTTCAGTGTGTGTGTGAGTGTATGGGGTACTGGCATCTCGTTGTTACATTGGCTTTATGGGGTACTGGCATCTCGTTGTTAACGGGGACGGCCACTGGAGTGCTTTGGATGATGGGATTCGGCTGTCCCTGTGGTACCCTTCTGACGGGTACTGCCTCTTTGAGGGCGTCGGGGATTCGTTTGCGGCTCGCTCTTCGGGAGTGTCTTGGATTCGTCTGACGCTTGCTCCCTCTCCGTGTACAGTGCTCATGGTTATTACACATGCCGGGGGACTTGTGTTCTTTGACCTTGATATGAGGTATTGGCGCATCGCTGTGAACGGGGACGGCCGCCGGGTGGAAGTGGGTTTTGGGAGGCGGTTACCCCTGTGGTGCCATTATGGCGGGCACTGCCTCTTGGAGAGCTCGGTGGATTTGTCTGCCTTTGCTGCAAGGAGAGGCAGAAAGTGGTGAAGTCCACCTTCTGTGTTTTCCCTTGATTTTTGTGGGGAGCACTTAGATGCCCGCATGTTTGCTTTTTTTGACATGGGGTGTCCATGCTGTGTGGTGTGACTGCATTCATGGCATAACCATGGACCAACGGGTCCCATCCATCGACCGTGAGCCACTGGGAGGCATGCCAGCAGGGTCCGCTTACTCCGTAACCCAGAGACCAGCAGTTGTTTGGCGATGATCGTTCACATCGTTTCATCTTTCCATGCTGCTTTGCATTTGGGTTGGGAATATGTACGAGTTGGTGGTATCTTGCCATGACCCCGTCCTGCTCTTGATTTGCTTCTCACATCCACTGGGATGAAGGTGGGCTGGCTTTTGTTAGCCGATCTCATGCCGTTCAGTGTGAGTGTGTGCCGTTTCGCTTCATGCTCCACTGGGATGATGGCGGGCTGGCCTCATGCCGCTCAGCGTGTGCCGTTTCGCTTCATGCTAAATCCCACTGGCCGACACCGGCGGCTAAGCTCTGCTCCGGCGGCACCCTAAGCGGCAGGGTTGCTGTACCCTAAGCACCAGGCGTGCTCCACTCCGCAGTTGCCCCAGATGCAGCCAGAGACAGGAAGCTGGCAGTGGGAGGCGTGGGTGCTGGGCAAGGCGGCATGCGCCATGCGATGGGAAGCTCGGTGAGGAGATGATAGAATGGCTGCGGTGAGAGGTGAGGAGGTGCTAGGGAAGGTGTGATGAGGGTTGAACCAATCTGGGGGCTGCGCCGGCGTTCTGCGGAGGCGGCGCCACGGCTGGGTCTTGCGAGCACTGCCGCTGAGCGGCGCAAAGGGGGACGCATGGGGCCGTTGCAGATGCCGATGGAGGGGGCATTTTCCTGTATGACGGGGGTGACATCCAGATACGAGGATCGATGCTGCAGGGGAACTACGCAATAGACAAAGGTGCGCGTCCGACGTCCGTGTGGAGGGTGCCCGCGGCAGTGCAGCGCAGAGTGCCGGCGGGTGGGGGGGTGCGATGCGCTGCTCTGGAACCATGCCGCTGTGGCTGTGGAGGGAGGCAGATTCGATACTTGGCGCTCGTCCCTGGTGCTGCTTTGGGCTCGGCGGCGCTCGGCTCGAGGTGGAGGCGGGGCGGCCGCGTCGAGGTGTGTTGGGATTCGCGCTGCCTCATTGTTTCCACTAAGGCCCGCCAATCGGACTTGACAGGTGGCGCTATTTACATCCGCCAGCCGGTGGACACGTACCGCTATATCTCGGAGGTGTCTCTCAGCAGGTCCTTGATCACGGGCAACACTGCTGGCTACGGTGGTGGGGGCATCTATGCCGAAGATTACGGTGCCTCGATTGTGCTACAGGAATGCCTGGTGGCTGGCAACTACGCGAAAGAGGAGGGCGGGGTGCGCCTCTCCCCCCAGAGTACTCTCCAGTGCCAATTTGAGCTCGAAGGCGGCGCGTCATGAGCGGCGCTCGTCTCGTCCTCCCAACTGCGTCCAGCTCCGCCCGCCTTTGTGCAGGCCTCGGCCTGATGGTAGGCATTTGCCCGTTGCGTCTCTCACGCACCTTGACTGCACACGGCCGACGGTTGGGACTGCACACGGCCGACGGTTGGGATTGCACACGGCCGACGGTTGGGTTTTGCACACGACGCGCTACGACGGTTGGGATTGCACACACGCACACAGCCGACGGTTGGGATTGAGACGGATGGGATTGCACACAGCCGACGGTTGGGATCGCACACGGCCAACGGTTGGGATTGCACACGGCCGACGGTTGGGATTGCACACGGCCGACGGTTAGGATTGCAAATGGCCGACGGTTGGAATTGCGGGCTGTTTCGTGGCTCAGCAAGGGCCGTTGATTCAATCACGGATGAGCGAGAAGTGGCGCGATGCTCGCGGACGCGTTGGTGCACAGGCGATGCTCCATGCGGGGCGGTCAGCTATCCGCCGCTTGCTGGCGTTTCCGGCAGTGCCACAGCCCCACACTCCTGCTCGTGCATGTTTCTGGCCGGCACCGGCGTGAGGCCCGCAGGCTGGCAGCTGGCGGTGACCTCGGATGTGGGCGCCTGCCAGGGCATCATCGCCAATAACCACGTCATCCTCCGCGTCTTCAGTGGGCTGGTTGTGAACAACAGCGTGGACCACATCGGCGGCGGGATCCTCGCCAGCGGCTCGTAAGTGCCCCCTCTCACCGTACCTGTACAGATGCCGCAGTGTTGAGCGTGTGGCAATCAGCGCGCGGCACATGTTGTGCATCGTGTCTCTGGTTTAGCCCTGCGTGCGCCTGCCGACCCGTCGGCCCTGCTGGGGCGCTGCATAGCTCGCCACCCCCCAGGCCAGGCCCGAGGCGGAGCAGCCCTACTAGTGAGAAGTCTCTTGGAGCAAAGGCAGAGCGCCTGCCGGCCTATCCCAAGAGACAGATAGCTTCCGAGCCGTCTGATTGGTGATGGGCGGACGGTGCCAACTGATCTGTGCCGTTCAGTTTGCACCCCCGCAGCTTTCTCACGGGCTCGTCAGAGGTCTCTATCAGAAGACGTGGCCCGACGGCCAATCGGTTTTGTCAGTGGCGTCGCGCCAACTACTAGGGATGGGGCCACCCGCCTGGTGGGCATACCATCCACGATCAAGGGGCTGTTCTCCGCGATCGCCGTGCCTGGGGTGCACCTCGAGGGTGTTTGGGGTGCCCTGAGTGCGAGGGCCACGGTTGTACGGCGCAGGAAGACGGAGCTCCACCTGGAGTTCTCCGAGCTCTCCACGAACAGCGCATTGTTCCAGGGGGGAGCATTGTACATTCAGCGGTACGTGAATGTGGTGTTGAAGGACTGCAAGATAGTGCGCAACTACGCTCAGTGGGAGGGGGGTGGCCTGCTGTCGTCCGGGTCCACCGTCATTCAGATTGTCGGGACGACCTTCGACGCCAACAATGCGGACATTGGTGACTACGAGCCAGCCCCACCCTCCCCCCTAATCTTTCCTTGTATTTGATTCGTCGGTATGTTAATTTACAATTCATATATGATCATCGATGCTAGCGTTGGGAAATTTCATCCGAATATGATTTATCACCAACGGAAGAAAGATCAGAAGTACGAATCTAACAAAGTGTGAGAGGTAAAGCGACATTTTACATTCGTGCCAAAAAGGCGCTGAAAGAACCATGTGAAAAAAACAAAAAGCGTTTTATCTACTTCAGGTTTTTACACTGCAACAAAAATCTAGGGGTGGAATCGAGGGTTGGATCCTAGTGCTGGGTTGCGAGCCGCGTGGCATACGGGCGCGGGCGCGGAGGGAATGAGAATGGAAGGCGCAGTGGTTGAGTGTGCCGGATGGGGCTTGGCAGGGGGAGCGGTGTACTTGCTGAGTTCCGTAGAGGTGGCGGTACATAAGTGCAACTTCACGAGCAACCAGGCGTCCTCCTTCGCGGGCGCCATAGGAGGCAAGGACAAGTGCAACCTCACGATGACCGAGGTGATGATCGATGGGAACGTCGCGACCGAGGGTGGGGGTGTAAGCTGGCGCGCGGGTAATATCAACATATACTCCAGCATGCTTGCGAACAACAGGTCGTCCCGCGCATGATGCCCCGACCGATGCCTGGGCCAACGTACCCTGAATGCGCTGCGTCTTCTCTCGAGTTGGACCGTAGCTAGATTCCCTCCCGCCTTGGTCAACGCCGGAGGATCATCCGGGCTTGCTCGAGCTCGTGGTGCGAATGCAAGTGACGCGAATGCGAGTCCTTCCCGAGATTCATTCCTCACAGTCAGATCAATGTTCCTGTCCTCGCCTTGGGGCCTGTGCACTGCTCTGCGCTGTTGAGCTCTCGGAGACTGGCGCTGTCCGCAATGCGGGGACCAGTCAGACTACGCTCCGGGGTCCGCCTTCTGCCCATGGTGCCGGGTGCGCGTGCTACGCATGCCGGGCGGGCCGGAGCCCTGGGGGTGGGGGTGAGTGGCAGCACGGCTGCTTTGTGGCAAGAGTGCGGCTCTGCATGCACTGTGTTGGAATCTGCAGTGTCTGCTGATCAGTTTGATGTAAAGCATGACTGTCTAGGCCTTGCACAGTAGTCAGGATGATCAAACCCTGAAGGAACCCTGAAGAAACCCTATGAAACCCTTAGATCTAGATCTAAATCTGCTGAACTAATCGTGGCCGTTGGATCATATAATGACCATCGGTAAGACACAGTGTGTAACAGTTCACGGCCCATCGCAGACGTGTCACTGCAGTCGTTATGAACTCGACAGTGGCACGTCATAACTAACTAAATAGCGAACTTTCACTTAGACTGGCCAATCAGTAATGATTGAGCGATAACATTCGTGGCGTTTCGAGCTGTGAACTGGTATATCTTTTGACAATGAAAGTTAGCGCTTGCTTTTTGCAAATAACCCTGTACTGAATTCCAAAACACTGAGGGTGCGGGGGTGGATGCGTGATCAGGGCGGCGGTGTCAGGAGGAGCTGTCTTGATCACGAGCACGGTGATGGAGATGTGGGAGTCCACGCTGCAGCTCAACAGCGCAGAGTCCGGGGCGGCCATCTTCGGCAGGGCGGCCTCGCGCCTCGCCATGCACGACTGCTCGCTGGAGAACAACACTGCGGAGGAGTATGGGGGGGGGGCGATGTTCACGGACGCAACTCCCGATGACCGGACCTTCGCCAATGCCAGCCGCTGCCGCTTTGCTCACAACGCCGCCTTGGCCGGTGAGAGCCCTACGCCTTGACACCTCCCCGATGTGCAGGCTGATGACTGGGCGGTGTCAGGCGGCCGTATGCACGTCGGCGGGAGGCAATGGACCTTCCACGGAGTGTCTCTCGCACCGCACAGACCGCTGGCGCCGCCGAGCTGCTAGGACTTTGCGGACCAACAGGCACAGTACGATGCCCCCCTGGTGGGCATCCCCGATGCAGCAAGTCACCACTGCAGCTGACGCCGCGCCTCCTGAAGCAAGGGCTCCGACTTCTTGCCAGCAGATTGATGGCCCGCCTGTGCTTGTCCTAAGATCTGCACATCCCTCCTCTTGGAATTAGCCGTCGGGGTAGAATGGAGCAGGGTGAATTGGGGGAGGCTCAGGGCCGTCGGATGGGTCGAGGGAGGCTCAGGGCAGTCGGATGCTCAGGGGGGACTCAGCGCCGCTGGATGGGTAGGGGGGAAGCTCGCGGCATTCGGCTGGGTAGAGGAGGCTTGGACGGTGTTCTGGGCTTCAGTTTGGACTTTGGTTTGGGGGAGTTATTGTAGGGGGCGCATTGCTGGTCGGCGAGAATGTCGAGGTGCTGGTGGCCGGCAGCACCTTCGAGCGCAACCTCGCTGCAAACGGTGGCGCCATGGACATCCGCCACAACAGCACCACGCTGTTGCGTAACAGCAGCTTCGCCTTCCACGAGGCGGAGGACACGGGGGGCACCATTCGAATGACCACCGGTGCCGCCCCGCCCACACCATGCACCCGTGTCCATAGGGGCACACAGGTGGACCACCTGTCCACTTGTGGCGGCGGCTGCACATGTGGCGGCTTGCCGCCATGGCCCCCCTGCCTGCCCCTGCTGGAGGGGCCACTTGGGCAGGGTGCGTGCGTCTGCAGCGTTCTCCTCGGAGGGACAAACTTTTTATCGATTTCGGCTTTGATGCTTTGGCGCGTTGAGGGCTGTGAGATTGGACGGACGCGATAGTGCCGCGCTTTGATGCTTTGGCGCTGAGGCAGGCTGTGAGATTGACTATCGATGGCGGAGCCGCTGATGCTCTTGGGCGCTGAGGGCTGTGAGACTGACTCGACGCGACTGGTGCCGCGCTTGATGCTTGGCGCGATGAGGGCTGTGTGTGTGTGAGACTGACCGGACGTGCCGATCGCGCTTTGATGCTTGGCGCGTTGAGGGCTGTGAGATTGACTGACGCGATGGTGCGCTTGATGCTGGCTGAGGGCTGTGAGATTGACGGACGCGCGGAGCCGCTGATGCTTGGCTGGCGCTGCCTGAGGCTGTGAGATTGGATCTTATGGGAGCCGCTTGATGCTTGGCGCGTTGAGGGCTGTGAGATTGACGGCGCGATGGTGCCGCGCTTGATGCTTTGGCTGCTGAGGCTGTGAGATCGCACGACGCGATGAGCCGCGGCGCTTGACGTGCTTGCGCGCTGAGGCCGAGATGGACGGACGCGATGGAGCCGCGCTTGATGCTTTGGCGCGTTGAGGGCTGTGAGACTGACGCGATGGTGCCGCGCTTGATGCTTTGGTGGCGCGTTGAGGGCTGTGAGATTGGACGGACGCGATGGAGTCGCGCTTTGATGCTTTGGCGCGTTGAGGGCTGTGAGATGCTCGAATGGAGGGGTGTCTGTGACGTCTCGGAGCTGCGGTGTGCTGCGCATTGCACTGCACTTGGTGTACGGCAAAACTGGAAAGTCCGGTTTTGTCATAGCGGATGATGCAGTGTTGTTCTCCGGTCCGGGGTGGTATTCCTGGGCAGAGGCTCGCGCGACAAGGGTCGACAACGTCGCCATCAGCCACAGCAACGCGAGCTATGGCGCAGCATTGTACGTGGAGGGCAACGGAGCCAACGACAATGTGAGGCTGGAGAACATCACCTTCCGGGCGAACGGCCCGGCGGTGAGCGGCACCTGCATTTACTGGACTCTGGTGATAAACCAGAACAACACGGAGCCGGCATGCGTGGGGTGCACGTGCACAGACCATGCC
>LGRX02015745.1:0-23098 GCA_001247695.2 Cymbomonas tetramitiformis | reverse complement strand
CTGGGAGGGAGTGTCTGCTCGAGCAGCGCAGGAGGGCGTAAGTGCACTGGGAGGGAGTGTCTGCTCGAGCAGCGCAGGAGGGCGTATAGGCTGGCGATGACGGCAGCTCTGAGGCCCATTAGCTAGTCCAGGCAGGCATAGGGAGGAGACAATGGACAGATATGACAATTAAAAGTGAGTAGTGATTATGGCGACCAGTGCAAGGCGTATCAACATTAGCTTCGTGCGCTTGAGCGGATCATCTCAATGCGGGTTAGAAAGCGATTCGCGGAATCAGCAGGGATAGGGAGGAACGCGAGGTGCAGCAGCATTTGAAACGTGATGATGGTCATCCACCCTACTCTAGTTGTCAGGGTGGTACCTGTGGCCAGGTCGCAGTGAAAAACAGGGTTTGGCGCAGCTGTGCTGTGCGTGAGACGATCTTGCGCACGTCAGCCTCAAACCCCATGCTCAGCATCTTATCCGCCTCATCCAGAATTAGCAGTCTAGTCTCCTGTAAGCACAGGCTCCTGCGAACCGGAGCCGCCTGGTCCCCCCGCACCACGGGGCAGGCTCTCCATGACGTTGCAAAATAATTACAGGCTCCCGTGGCTAGCAAACGGCTCGGCCGTTACACTGCGGCACAGTTTCTTCCTGATGCTACTATATATCATTCATGCTCAACAATGCTCAAGGGATTCCTTAACATAAGGCAACCGCCTGGAAGTGAGGAATAGCAAAAGGCCTCTCGTCACGCCAGCCCTATGCGGTAGTGCAGCACAGCGTTCTTGCAGCTGCAGTCACAAGTACTGAATAGGTCACTCAGCAAGCCTTACCGGCCTCGGAGATTCACCCAGCAGTCTCGTTGCTGCTGTGTGATTCCTCTCAAGTGGCACTTCGGGCTTCGAGGTCCCAGCTATGCAGTGTACTATGCTTGCTGACTGTCCGCTTCTGCCAAGTACGAGTTGGGAGACATATCTAACAGCAGAAGGAGTGGCTCGCTCAGACACCTTGGCGGCCTTACTCTCTTGTAAATTTCCGAGGATGTCAAGCAAGCGCCCAGGGGTCGCAATCAAAATGTCAGGCTGCTTCGAGTATAGCTCCGCCTTCTGAGGGCCTGAATACCCGCAGCCCTCCATCGTCATGCCCCAAACCCTAAAAGCACCTCCCCCCTAATGACTGGCAATTCGCTATACCGATATTTGGACAAGCAACCGAGTGAAGCAGAGTGAAGTCTTCGTTGAGCCAAGCAACGAACATCTCTGCTGCTAGCCTGGGGGCTTCTCAGTTGGCAAGTATTGTTTCCCGCACCTATAGGGGAACCACCGAATATGAAAACCAAAGCCACTCCGACACAATTGGCATATGGCAAAGCTTCTTTGTGGATCTGTGTGCACACACCTCCCAACACGAGCCGCTGCTGGATGAGAACCACTTCGGCATGCGTTTGCCTCATACAGCACTACAGTCTGAACCTATGCTGACTCGACATTGTCCATGAAATATTCCGTAGATCTCTGTGAGCTAAGGAGGACGGTCCGGCCCCGGTAACACAGGAGGCTGTCCGTGGGTGCAGCTCACCGTGTTTCCTCCATGGCAACGGCACACACACTGAACGGCATGAGATCCGCCGACAAAAGCCAGCCCACCATCATCCCGATGGAGTGAGAAGCATTCACGAACAGGGCGCGGCCGTGGCAAGATACCATTCACTTCGACACATCCCAAACCAAGCGCAAACCGAACCCATCACAAACATGAATCACGAATCATAGCCGAAAATGTGGGCTAGCTAGGAGCTCATCCAGCTTTGCACCGCAGGTCCGTCATGGAAATATTCCATTCCGGTGCTCAAGCCCCGTCAAGCTAAAGGTTTCAAACCGAACTGGGGATCCCAGTAACGGCACATACACACTGAATGGCATGAGATCGGCCAACAAAAGCCAGCCCACCATCATCCCAGTGGATTTGAGAAGCAAATCAGAAGCAGGGTGGGGCCGTGACAAGATACCACCAACTCATACATATTCCCAACCCAGATGCAAAGCAGCATGGAAAGATGATACGATGTGACCGATTATCGCCCAACAATAGTTGGTCCCAGGGTTACGGAGTAAGCGGACCCTGTTGGCATGTCCCCCAGTGGCTCACGGTCGATGGATGGGACCCGTCGGTCCATGGTTATGCCATGAATGCAGTCACACCACACAACATGGACACCCCATGTCAAAAAATGAAAACATGCGGGCACCTAAGTGCCCCCCACAAAAATAAAGGGAAAATACAGAAGGTGGACTTCACCACCCTCTGCCTCTCCTTGCGGCAAAGGCAGACGCATCCACCGAGCTCTCCAAGAGGCAGCACCCGCCAGAGTGGCACCACAGGGACAACCCCCGCCCAAAACCCACTTCCACCCGGCGGCCGTCCCCATTCACAGTGACGCGCCAGTACCTCACATCTGGGTCAAAGAACACAAGTCCCCCAGTACGTGTAATAACCATGAGCACTGGAAACGGAGAGGGAGCAAGCGTCACACGAATCCAAGACACTCCCAAAAAGCGAGCTGCAGACGAATCCCCGACGCCCTCAAAGAGGCAGTACCCCTCAAAAGGGCACCACAGGGACAGCCACAATCCATCATCCAACACACTGAACGGCATGAGATCGGCCAACAAAAGCCAGCCCACCATCATCCCAGTGGATGTGAGAAGCAAATCAGGAGCAGGGCGGGGCCGTGACAAGATACCACAAACTCATACATGTTCCCAACCCTGATGCAAAGCAGCATGGAAAGATGAAACGATGTGACCGATCATCGCCCAACAATTGTTGGTCTCTGGGTAACGGAGTAAGCGGACCCTGCTGGCATGCCCCCCAGTGGCTCCCGGTCGATGGATGGGACCTGTTGGTCCATGGTTATGTCATGAATGCAGTCACACCACACAGCATGGACACCCCATGTCAAAAAGGAAACATGCGGGCACCTAAGTGCTCCCCACAAAATTCAAGGGAGAACACAGAAGTTGTACATCACCACCTTCTGCCTCTCCTCGCAGCACGACAGACGAATCTACCGAGCTCTCCAAGAGGCAGTGCCCGCCAGAATGGCACCACAGGGATAACCGCCTCCCAAAACCCACTTCCACCCGGCGGTCGTCCCCGTTCACAGCGATCCGTCAGTACTTCATATCAAGGTCAAAGAACGCAAGTCCCCCGGCATGTGTAATAACCATGAGCACTGTACACGGAGAGGGAGCTAGCGTCAGACGAATCCAAGACACTCCCAAAAAGCGAGCCGTAGACGAATCCCCGACGCACTCAAAGAGGCAGTACCCATCAGAAGGGTACCACAGGGACAGCCACATCCCATCATCCAAATCATTCCAGTGGCCGTCCCCGTTCACAACGAGATGCCAGTACCCCATAAAGTGGGTATCGATCACCAGTCCCCCGGCAGGTGAAAAAGCCCCAAGGCACTGGACAAAAATAGAGCCAGCCGCAGACGAATCCCCGACGCCCTCAAAGAGGCAGTACCCGCCAGAAGGGTACCACAGGGACAGCCACATCCCATCATCCAAATCATTCCAGTGGCCGTCCCCGTTCACAGCGATCCGCCAGTACCCCATAACGTGGCTGTCAACCACCAGTCCCCCGGCAGGTGAAAAAGCCCCAAGGCACTGGACATAAATAGAGCCAGCCGCAGACGAATCCCCGACGCCCTCAAAGAGGCAGTACCCGTCAGAAGGGTACCACAGGGACAGCCACATCCCATCATCCAAATTATTCCAGTGGCCGTCCCCGTTAACAACGAGATGCCAGTACCCCATAAAGTGGCTGTCGATCACCAGTCCCCCGACCAGACCATACACACAACACACAAGGGCCCTCCCCCCGGGGCCTAACCCTCGCCGGATTGGCGGGGGGACAAAGAATGGAGGGGGGAGCGTTTGCCGGCTGAGGGGTATGACCCCACCACACGGCTAGGGTTGCGTGTGGTGTCGGTTGATAGCGCTCGGGGTTCCCTGCTGAGGCCTCCGAGTGCAAGGTGTTGGCTGCTGCCTTCGCCGATCGGAGCCTTGGTTGTGTGTTCTCCTTCTCGTGTCGATTGTGTTGGTTGTGTTAGCGGTGGTGTCGGTTGGGTGTGGTCTGGACCCGGGCCCGTAAGGACGAATCCGCACTTCTGGTGTGGTGGCCGTCGCTTGCCGTTGCTCTCTACGGTCCAGATCCGGTCTTGGGTTTCACGCACACACGTGTGGTTCGAGTTGTGTACATATTTTGCGCCTGTGCAGGCATGGTTTCATATATTTGTTTGGGGAGCCAACAGCAGATGGATTTTGCATCAATAGCAACGGTCGAGGGTACCGGAGACCTTCGGGGCGCGGTTACTTTTGCACAGACAGCCCTCCGCGCGGTTGGCATAGAGCGCCCATCCAGGCCAACCCAGCTGACAGTCCAGTATATTGGATACATTTGTATCTGACGGATGCCTCTGCTGGCGTCAGCACCTGCCCGCCCAATCCCCCGGGGTGAGAGGCAGGACTCCTAAGGCCACGGCCGGTTGCAATTCCATGGCGATGAGTTTCCGGATGCTGTTTTTTGGCTCGATTTTGGTTTTGGTTTTTCGGCTTGGTGGCAGGTGGTGAGCGTCACTGGGCGTGGTGTTCGAATGAATGAATTATGACTATGAGTTCTGATGAAGGTAATCGGGCGAATGAGGGGTTTGTTTATAGTGTAAATATGGAAGGGGCGGTTGGGCAGGCGGCGGACCTGGCGGTCACGGATAGTGTAAATAATGAAAGGCGTGTTGATGGTGGGAGATCGGCTGGGCAAAGTGTAGGCCCAGCGATGGCGGCGTTGCCAGTGGGCACCCTGGTGGAGGTGTATTGGCCAGGTGAGCGCAGCTGGTATGGTGGACGGTTAGGGGGGGGGGCATCTGTGGAGGGGGCGACGGTGATTGAGTACCTTGATGGGAACCCGGAGAGAGAGGAGGTGTTCCTGGAGGACAGGCCGAGAGGCCCGGGTGATCATGACGGTTTCCTGTCCAGGCGGGGTGGTGGGCGGCGCGTCGGGGTGAAGACGGTTGGTGGCTGGAGCAGGGAGGCGGAAAAGGGCTTGCTTATGGGTTGGCGGCGGTTGCCTCGGGGGGATGCGGGCGCGGGTGCGGGTGGCGAAACTGAGGGGGTCAGCGGGGAGGACCGGGCCGGAGTGGATGGTCTGGCGGGTGGGATGGCAGTGAGCAGCGGAGAGGGCGTGGAGGGCCCTCGTCTGTCACTTCGGTTGGAACTGTCGGGGCGTTCGGATGGGGTTAGCGTTGATCTTGGGAGTGGTGCTGTAGCGGTGGAACAGTTGGGTGGTGAGGAGGCCGTGGGGGTGGCGGGTGAGGGTGTCCACTGGGTAAGGTTAGGAACGAGGACGGTGGGGGCAGAGCGCGGGGCTGATGTGGCGGGTGTGGGAGGGGCTGTGGAGCCACTGAGACCGTTGGGGGGTGCCTCGGGAGGGACTAGTGGGTCGGCGCAGCTCGAGGGAAATGGCGGGCGGAAGGGGGCAGGACAGCGGGTGGGGGGTGTGGTCTGCTCGGTGCCGGGGTGCTCGGTGGGGGCCCTAGGAAGCAGACGAGCCCTGACGGAGCATTTTCGGCGGAGCCATCCTGAAGCATCAGGGCTTCTGCTGTCTGCGGCGAGGCTCACGCGGTGCCCTGAGCAGAGCTGTGGACATATCCTCTCGGAGACTGGATTGCGGCAGCATCAAGGTCGGGGTGGGGGCTGTCTGGCTAGTTATGCTCAGCGTTGTGCGCCGGCTCAGGGGGGAGGCGGCAGTGGGGGCCGGGGCAATCCACGGGCGGCGGGGCGGGCGCAGGGGCAGCACGGAGGCGAGAGCTTGGTGGGGGACCCGGATGGGCTTGGAGAGGCGGGGTGGACATGGCTGCGAGGACTGAGTGTCGACGAGTGTGCTGTGAGCGACTTCCCTTCCCTGATGGTGCCGAAGAAGTTGTGGGGACTGTTCACCGAGTGTGTGATGGTCGCGCTTCGGAGGATGCGGGTGGACACACAGGACGTCGAGGCCTACAAGCTGCTCTTTTTACTCCCGCGCCTGGTTCTTCAGCCGGTCCAGCAGGGGGTGAAGCGGGGTGTGGCCCAGGTCATAAAGGAGCGTTGCGCCCGCTTCCTACGCGGCGAGTGGGAGGGGCTGCATGCGGAGGTGCCGGGGGATCGACGAGCTGTGGCCGAGGCGGATGAGGAACGGGTGCTGCGAGATGCTGTGCGGTTGGTGAAGGCGGGGCAGCTGGGAAAGGCAGCGAAGAGGCTGGAGTTGGCCAAGCTGGCACCAGCGACGGAGGAGACGTTGCTGAAGCTGGAGCGGTTGCACCCGGCTGGGACAGGCAGGAGGCAAGATGTGGGAGAGGATCGCCGGCGGGAGCTTCGGGGGCAGGCGCTTGAGCTGGATGAGAAGACGTTCATGAGAATGACGTTCGATGATGTAATGCGTAATCTGCCGCGGGCCTCGGGACCGGGCAGCTCTCAGTGGCGCTGGGAGCATATGTGGGCGGTCCATGTCTCTGGTGGGCGAGATGCACTGTTGGAGGTGTGCAACCATCTGGCGGCAGGTCGGGCCCCGGCGGGGGTTCGGGAGTGGTTGGCAGGCGCTAGGTTAGTGGCGTTGCTGAAGGACGACCTCGGCGTCAACGTCCGGCCCATTGCGTGTGACGAAGTTCTCCGAAAGCTAGTGGCAAAGGTCATATGCAAGCAGCGTGCGAAGGCCCTCAGGGCTCGATTTTGTGGGCGTCGACAGGATGATGAGCATGGTGGACTGCGGGCGGCCCAGATTGGGGTTGCGGTGAAGGGAGGGGCGGACCTGGGGGTCCACACTGTTCAGGCGGCTCTGGACCGGCACCCGGAATGGGTCTGTGTCAAGGCAGATGCCAGGAATGCCTTCAATGCGGTGCACCGTGAGGCAATGTTTGAGGCTATCGAGCGGGACTTCCCAGAGCTGTGGGCATGGAAGGACCTTTGTTATGCGGTGGATGCGAACCTGGGGTTTCGGTTGGGGGGTGTTGATGGCTCGGTGATGCGATTTGTCAAGTCGAAGGAGGGCACGCAGCAGGGGGACCCCCTGGGGCCACTTTACTTGGCTGCCCGGTTGCAGGTGGTACTGGAGCGGGTTCAGGAGGGACACCCTAGCGTGGTCATCTTTGCCTACTTGGATGACGCTTTCTTCATGGGCCCTCCGGTTGAAGCGGCGCTCGCGTATGAGACTTATATGGAGGAGGCAGTGGCGATTGGCTTGGATATTCAGCCGGTGAAGTCAGCGGCTTTCTCGCCTGAGGGGGACGCCAGTTGCTTCGAGGCCGGGATGCCGGGTGCACGGGGGGAGCTGGACTTCATCGATGTCTTGGGGGTGCCGGTGGGGAAGGCAGAGGCGGTCAGTGTGGAGATGTTGAAGAAGGTGGAGGAGTTATGTGGCATCCTGCCCCTCTTGAACAAGCTTGGGCATGCGCAGGCCCAGGGGCTCCTGCTTCGATTCTGTGCCCACCCGAGGCTGGGGTTCTGGCTGCGAGGTGTGCCGCCGGAGATGATGCGGGAGGCGGCTGAGGAGCATGACAGGAGGATGCAGGGGGCGTTGCGGGACTTGCTGCCTGGCGGTGGATTGGCGTGGCATTCCTGTGAGTTTGCCACCCTCCCGCATGGGATGGGCCTGACTAAGGCGGCGAGGGTGAGCAGTGCGGCCTGGCTTGGTGGGTTTGCGCAAATCTGGGAGGATATGCGGGAGCTCTTTCCAACAGTGACGGCGGGGACCGAGGACCTCGGGGCTGAGAGCGACTTGCCTTAAGTTAATTCTTTGCAAGCGGCCATGCAGAAGGTGTCGGAGGCGATGGAGGTGACTGGGGAGGCGAGGGGAGCAAATGAGCATTTGCCACCACAAGTGTCAAAGGCGGACGACGTCAAGAAGTTGAGTGATTACAGCAGGTCTCAAAAACGTGCCCAACGGGTCTATGCTGCTGTCCTCCACTCTGCGGATTGACTTTGGCTGGCTGGGCACGTGGGGGCGTCTCGGCTCCCCTGGCTTTTCTCGGTGACCTTCAACAGCATTGGGCCTGCTTTCTTGAGGGGTGTTCCATGCTGCCCAGCCCTGGAGCTCAGTTCGGCGGAATACCGGGCGGTGGCCCTGCGACACATTCTTCATGCGGAGCAGCCCCTCCTTGGCCAAGTGGAGGAGTGCCCCGATTGTGGAGGAGAGCGGGATCCCACCGGGACACACTTACTGGCATGCCGGGGGGAAGTGGGGGCTGGGGGAGGAAATTGGTACTCTTTCATCCACCACAAACCGCAGAGGGTGCTGTTCGAAGTGGCCAAGTCTGCCTATCCCTTGGCGTCTGCATAGCACGACGACTTCGCGGGCTACCTGACCTACTCACGGAATCATTGCCCGGATGTGACAGTGATGGATGCGGAGGGACCGGGTCAGCATGTGCTGTTTGATGTGGCCACGGCGCGGCCAATGTCAAACGCGCACCTGGGAGCGGCCATGATGGCCCCCGGGGCGGCGGCGAAGAAGGTAGAGGAGAGCAAGGTGGCGACGTACGGGGATGTCCGCCCACATCACTTCATCCCCTTTGGGGTGGAGGTGTACGGTGGGCTGGGGCCTGCGGCGTATGGATTCCTTCGGAAGACGACAGCGGCGCTTCAGGGAGCGGCGGTACATGGAGGCGAACGCGGAAGGGGGAGAGCAGGTGGATGGCAATGGGGACGAGGACGAGGACGAGGACGAGGAAGCGGCACGTGGCGGGGCTGTGGGCTGGAAGGAGAAGTGGGTCCGGCTGCTTTCTTTCGCGCTTGCACGGGGGGTTGCAGGGCTGATCATCAGGCGGGCTGTAGGGCGATGTCCGGCCGGAAGTGGGTGGCGTTGGGCTGGTGGAGGGCGTGTGAGAGGAGGCATGGGCCCGGACCTGGATCGGGGGGAGGCGGACCGACGGGAAGGGGCGGAGAGGTTGGCGCTGATGGACAGAGCGTGGGAGGACGCGTTCGAGGAGACAGACTATGCCACGCAGGATGGGTCTGGCGGTGGGACGCAGGAATCTGAGGGAACGCAGCGTGAGCGGTCTGGGCAGGCTTCCGGTGAGGCAGGCGAGGCAGGCGCGATGGCATCGAGGCTTTTGGAGAGCATGGAGGACGTGCGGCGGGAGGTGGAGCATCTGGGCACTGTGGGGGGTCAAGGAGGGGGCACCGCCGAGGCGCGATCTGGAGGGGCGCGGGCAGGCATAGGCGGGCTCAGCCAGGCGGCGTCAAGTGTCGAGGATATCTTGAATGAGTGGGATGACCTTTTGTCGCCGGGCCCGGAGAGTGGGGTCTGGACTCAGGAGCAGAGTGGGGCCTCGCCGGAGCAAGCAATGGCCTTGGCTGAGGGAGGGGTGGCCACCTTGATGGGGGCGAGCAGGCGGGTGGCCGGCCTTCTTGGGGGGTTGATGGCATGGGGGGGACTGATGAGGATGACGGGGGAGATGTGGGGAGGTCCGCGGGTGGAGTTGACACACGCCGGGCCCCTCAGAGCCCGGGGGGCCATCCCGGCAGCGATGACCACTTACAACAGGTTGCACGGCAGCATGCGGCATCTCATCAGCTTCCGTGCCCACCGGGGGAGGTTGCTGGCCGTGCCGGAACTAACAGTGAGCAGCTGTCGGGAAGGCGACGACCGGGTGGTGAACTATCGGCCACCGGGAGGGCTTGGGACACGCAGGCAACTGTGGGGATGGGACCCCAAGTAGGAACAGTGCGGCGAGACAGTTACAGCGCAAGTGTGGAGCGCATAGCTCAAGTTCGCAGCCACCTCGCAAGGCAATCAACGCAAGGGCTCCAGTCACGGGGAGTTGGTGCTGGGGGTAGAGGGCTACAAGCGCAAGTCGATGGCGGATGCGCAAGTTTGGATGAGGGCAACCCAGTTTATCATTCTCAGCCCCTTGGGACAGCGCTTGGGCATTCTGGCCGTGGCGTGGGTGGGCAAGCTCTCTTGAGACCAGGCTGTAGGGGGCAGCGGGGTGATGTGGGATGTGGGCTTGGTGGTGGAGGGGTGGCTCGATTGGCGGAGGTGAGCCGGCTCCAGAGACACAGCAGCAGTGCGCCGGCAGGACAGCCGCAGAGGGGCTCAGGTGGCCCAGTGAGGCTCAGGGAGCAGAGGGGTGGTCTTGCGCGTGGGCTTGGTGGTGGAGATATGGCTCGCGCAGCTCGGGGGGCAGGGATGAACCGGCTTCAGGCACAAGGCGGCAGTGCGCTGGCGGTGCAGATGCAGAGGGGCTCGGGTGGCTCAGCGAGGCTTAGGGGGTCCCATTCTTCATTAGTGAGCCCGGAGAATCCGGATGAGTGTCCCGAAGTGTGTGCTGAATCCTTTGATCCCCGGCGTGGGTACATAGTGCAGTCTCCTGTGGCTTCGGGGTACCAAAGGATTCGCAAGGATAAGCATACACACTGAACGGCATGCGATCGGCCAACAAAAGCAAGCCCACCATCATCCCAGTGGATGTGAGAAGCAAATCAAGAGCAAGGCGGGGCCGTGACAAGATGCCACAAACGCATACATATTCCCAAGCCAAATGCAAAGCAGCATGGAAAGATGATACGATGTGACCGATCGTCGCCAAACAACTGTTGGTCTCTAGGTTACGGAGTAAGCGGACCCTGCTGGCATGCCCCCCAGTGGCTCCCGGTCGATGGATGGGACCTGTTGGTCCATGGTTATGTCATGAATGCAGTCACACCACACAGCATGGACACCCCATGTCAAAAAAAGGAAACATGGGGGCACCTAAGTGCTCCCCACAAAATTCAAGGGAAAACACAGAAGGTGTACACCACCACCTTCTGCCTCTCCTCGCAACACGACAGACGAATCTATCGAGCTCTCCAAGAGGCAGTGCCAGAATGGCACCACAGGGATAACCGCCTCCCAAAACCCACTTCCACCCAGCGGCCGTCCCCGTTCCAAGAGGCAGTGCCAGAATGGCACCACAGGGATAACCGCCTCCCAAAACCCACTTCCACCCGGCGGCCGTCCCCGTTCACAGCGATCCGCTAGTACTAATATCAAGGTCAAAGAACACAAGTCCCCCGGCATGTGCAATAACCATGAGCACTGTACATGGAGAGGGAGCTAGCGTCAGACGAATCCAAGACACTCCCAAAAAGCGAGCCGTAGACGAATCCCCGACGCACTCAAAGAGGCAGTACCCGCCAGAAGGGTACCACAGGGACAGCCACATCCCATCATCCAAATCATTCCAGTGGCCGTCCCCGTTAACAACGAGATGCCAGTACCCCATAAAGTGGGTGTCGATCACCAGTCCCCCGGCAGGTGAAAAAGCCCCAAGGCACTGACATAAATAGAGCCAGCCGCAGACGAATCCCCGACGCCCTCAAAGAGGCAGTACCCGTCAGAAGGGTACCACAGGGACAGCCACATCCCATCATCCAAAGCACCCAAGTGGCCGTCCCCGTTAACAGCGAGATGCCACAACCCTATGGCGAGACGTATTCCCGGTCAGCTATGATGGCCCGAACTCCCACCCATTCGGACCTGGCACAATGACACCGTCACGCAAGTCCCCCAGCTTACGCCTGACGCGCGAGATCCAGCAACCCGGACCTCGTCTATCATACAGACCGGGCCTCTCCACCATAAAGCGCCGCAAAAAGCCCCACAAACGCCTGCTGTGGTAACCCTTTTGTGTCATCCTGTGGAATACAAGAGCTATGTTGTAAACAAAGTCTTGCCAAAGGACACATCTCTCAGCGAACCGATGCAGTTGGCTCGTGACAATCCCATACTTAGCTTTGTCGGCCAAGTACGAGTCATGTGCAGGGTACCTAATGACCTGGATGTCAGCATATTGTGCATCCAGTCGTTTGTCATATATGGCAGTCATAAGGCCTCTGCGCCTATTTTGCTTGATGAGTATGTCCATGTAAGGGACACGCACACCCGCATGTGCCAAAGAAAGACTCAAAATGTGTTTGGGATAAATCCCTGTTGTGCCGGATTCGTTCAGATATAGATAGTCTTCCATATCTGGAGTATTGAACGCCAGCAAGTCATCAATGTATCTACAAACGAAAAGAAACCTGCGCGCGTCATGAAAATTCCGCCTCCACAAGTCTGCGCATGAACGCAAGCTCATACGTAAAACAGTAGAGGTTGGCAATGAAGCCCGCACAGCTCGTCCCCATAGGGATCCCCACAATTTGTCTGTAGATCACACCCCCAAACTCGACAAATGTTCCATCCACCAACCCGCAGAATAACTCAACAAGCCGACCCTCCGAAAAGAGCATTTCCCTCTCACCGTCCGTCCTCCGTTCATTGGTAACCCACTCAAAGGACTTATCCTTTCTGACAAGCAGGTACCTCACCCTCGAACTTTGAAATTTTCTTTGGAAAATGCTCCGAAAGAGTGCCGACAGCCGTTCCTTCAAATCCTGCAGACACAAGGTGGTGTACATGGAAGTGAAATCGAATGCACAAACGTGCATTGATGCATCACGCTGTCCGCGGGGCCTGTTGCATGCCGCAGCCAGCTTCCGAACCTCCGCCGAGTCCTGAATAATCCAAGACCCGCGACCCCTCGGCACACCTGGGATTTGAGAATCCACCTCTTTCCACAGGCCCTCGGCGTCGGCATTCAAAGCCCGGAAGGCTACACTGAGCCACTTAGAAACTGGTGTAAGTGTTGCGCGATTGGCCCCCGCGACAAACCGGTATCCTACCGGAGACTTGTGCAGTTTCACACGAGTATGAAAATGCGGGATCCTAGGCCCCCTCTGCGGGGCAATGGAATGAGCCCTGCACAAAGCGGTGCCCTCAGCATTTATATCATCGGCCGAGCGTTCCGTGGCCTCATAAGCTACACCGTGTCTAAGCTCATCCAGGCATTTCTGCATGTAGTGCTTCTTGCACACAAAACGGAAGTTACCGGCAGCCTTGTCAACCGTGGTGATGACGAAATCCCGTTGAACCTCCCGCAACCGGCGCCAGTCCGAAGCCGTAAGGTCCAAATGGGGATCCTCGCATCCACCCACGAAAGACTCGCCGCCCGCACTCGAATCAATCACTGTGCGTGCCTCCGCCCTAACTGCAGCAACCCAAGCAACAAGAGTCGAAGCGTCAGAGACACCTAATGCCTTTGACACCGAAAACCGCCATGCCTGTAAAGCCCGTTCCAGGTCCAAGAACGCCGCCTCCGGCATACTACCCTCAGCCTCCAAGCCCTCATGAGGCTTAGCCCTAAACATCGTGCCCCTAGCCATCAGCGACTCAATGGTTGGGTTGCGCACGAGAGACAAATCAGTGGTCACCACATGCCCGCAGTCCTGGTCCACAAAAGCACGGTTACCACGCCTCTGACATGCACAGGTCCCTCCCATTATCCTCGCAGCCTCAACAGCCTTCATCCTAGCCACCTGCCCAAAATTACAAAACGACACCCAGACAGGAGCATCATATTTGTAACCCGACAACGGCTGTGAGACCCTTGCACGCACGCTCGGGGGCACCTTCTCAAGCCACAGGCTGTCGTCAGCAACAATTCTGTTGAGCCCCAACTTCTCGATGGCCGGGTGCAAGAAAAGTTGAACGATGAGCGACCTAAACGTGGCTCTAACACCAGCGTTCGAGACGGAAGGAAGAGAAAACAGGATGGATGCCATAAGGGAAGTACGGTGTGCGTCGTCAACCCCCCACGTCTGCGCATCAAAGTTAAAGAGGGCATCGTACATACGCCGTAAATTCCTGTCGGCATGACCCTGCAACTCCGCCTGGGAGAAGGAGCCAGAAGCAACCCTGCCGAGGAGGAACCTGAACTTCCTATCAAAGTCCCTAGACAAAAACGTCCTGCCAACACCATCCGCGAGAGGCGCGGCCCTCCCATGCCAGGCGCCAACCTCAGCGACCCGGTCAAGGTTCGGGACCCTAGCCCTCCTGCTCCTCGGTGACTTCCCTTCCAAGCAGAACCCTGTAGGCAAAAACACATGCAGAGTCCGCTTCCAGAAGGTCTCACGTGGGAAAGCCAAGCTCCTGAAGCCAGCCCTACCCTCGGCCGTCTTGGGAAAGTGCCCCGCGATGTGCTCGATGGGGTAGACCCTAAACTGCTGCCAGCCCACCCTAGCCATCTCCCTATGAAGAGGGTCACTCCCCTCCCCAATTCGGAAGACGCGCTTAGCAGCGCAGACGTGCTCCCTACACCTCTGAAAGGCCGTGTTATTAGTCATCCCTACATATAGCCTGTGACTATCCCGGATGTTTTTTTTGCTCTTCACATCTCATTGCCAACGTGCACACTGCATAGCATTTCATTAAAAATAGCTTTCTTCTTACATGCTTTTAAGTGTGTGAGAGAAAATCTCTTTTTGGAATGTCTTCTCTAGGCCGATTCACAGCTTCACATGCTTTTTAGGCTGATGCACAACTTCTAAGGCA
Organism: Cymbomonas tetramitiformis; assembly: GCA_001247695.2. Classification (NCBI taxonomy): domain Eukaryota; kingdom Viridiplantae; phylum Chlorophyta; class Pyramimonadophyceae; order Pyramimonadales; family Pyramimonadaceae; genus Cymbomonas; species Cymbomonas tetramitiformis. Next base: position 8,662 of record LGRX02015745.1, on the reverse strand, counting down.
AAATGTTTAGAGTCTTCTGGGTTGGGTGGGCAAGGCAAAGGGAAGGGCAAGGCTGGGTAGGGAAGGCAAAAGAACAGAGCTGCGGATTCCCACGGGCGGAACTCCTAAATATTGTCGTGTGTAAAGCCTTTAGATCTAACTCAGCTGCTGATTTGATCCAACGGCTCAGGAAACTCTGATCGATCTACCGGCACAGAAACCTCTAAAATTCCGCAGGCTCCAATTTAACCATTTCTTTTGCTCTTCACATCTCATTGCCATGTAACAGAGATCATTAGGCACACTGCTCTGTGCCAGGCTGCCGCTGCTGCTGCTGCCGCCATCTCGGAGTGGTCCACCCAAAGTACTTCTCCATGTGCTCGTCGGGAACAGCTGCCGGGTCAATGTAGGAGTGGATGGCAGAGGACAGTTGAGACCAGCCGCCCAAGAAGCAGCACTTCTCAAGCGCCGCGCCCACAGCCCTGGCACAGGTACAAGCCCCTTGCGGGTGCTGTGGCCAGAGAAGTGTCCCCCTTCCGGAGGGACACACCCCAGCCTCCCCAATGCCAACTGCACCCAGCCATTAGCTTGCGCCGACTGGAGCTTCCCTAGCTCCCACGGCAGCCTCCAGTAGCCGCCCTGCACTTCCGAGCCCGTCACCGGGCGCTGCCCCGAACAGGCATCCCGCACCTGCTGCCAGCGCTGCAGGAGCTGCACAAGCCCCGCCACCCCCGCTGCGGGGATGGTGAGCCTCCTCCTGAGGCGCACGTGCCCCCTGCCTTTCTCCTTGTGGAGAACCACGGAGATGTCATCACCTGTGATGCTGATGTGCCCCTGCGCATGGAGACGCCCGTCTCTGGCCGGCCGAAGGTGACGAAGGCAAACACCACGTAGGTGCACGCCCTGAGCAGCTCCGTAGCTGCCCGGCCCACCGGCTCCAGCCCCAGCCCGTGCGCATGCACCGCCGAGACATGCCTGGCAGGCAGCCAGGTCCGCACCGTCTGCTCCTCACCCGTGGCTTCAGCCGCCTGCACCTAGAGGCGGGACATGCCCTTCACTGCTCTGGAGATCGCCCGGCCCTTGGCAGGCCCGGGGAACCCCATGTCCTCGTGGTAGTTGTTGTTGGCGGACAGGTAGGGTTGCATGTTGGACGCCTGCACCGTGACCTTGTCCAGCATGTGAGCAATGTACAGCCTCACCGTGGCCCCCGTTGCCGGAAGCCACTGCCTGCCCTCCGCCTCACAGAACGCCATGAAGGCCCGAGCCTTCGGCCGGTAGTTGCCCACCGTCTTGTCGCCCAATGCTGCCCCCTGCATCTGCACTGCCAGCTCAGTGAGGGAGCTGTCCCCCAGCTCCCCTCTCCAGCGCTCCTGAAGCGCCGCATCCCAGCCAGCCACCTCCTGCACCGCTGCCGGGAGCACCTCATATCTCTCCTTGCTCATGTCCAGGTCCTCCTCGTCACCATCCTCGTAGGCAATGTGGGTTAGGCCGTCCGGCCCCGTGTCGCCCACGGTGCCGGTGTACCAGGCATCATCCTGGGGCCAATACACCTTCACCTTGAGGCCACTCGCCAGCCCCGCCTGCGGCGCCCGCCCGGCCGCCCGCCTCCCATCCTGCACGTAATGGCTCACCGGGAGGCGGAGATGCGGAACATGATGCCGTCCCAGCTTGAGGCCCCGAGCAGCTCGGACCCTCCCAGCCGGCTGGGAGTAAAGAGGTCCCTGCCCCGGGGCAAGATCACCACCTCGTCGGCCATGGCCTCCAGCTGCTGGAACCACATCTGCCCCGGCCAGTAGGGCGCCACCACCGTGGCGGCGCACTTCTCCTCCCGCAGCTTGTGCGCCACCTCGTCGAGGAGGGACCACGGGGGGTTGACCCAATTGACCTCTCCTAGCCAGGAAAAGGCCAAAGAGTCCACGCCCTCGCACCCCGGGTCGTGCCACTGTGCGTAGTAGCGCGGCAGCTGGGCGGAGAGCTCCGAGGCGAAGCGGTCCACGGTGTGCCGGTGCCATTCCTGCTCCGCCCACTGAAACCACCTACGGTTTAGCCGCCAGTCGTCCAGGTCCTGGTCCCGAGACAAGCGGTCGGCCCACTCGTTTGCCTCGCTTCTGATGTACCTCGCCTGGAGCTCGATGTCGTTTAAGTCCAGCAGGATCCACAGGCGCCGCATCCGCCGCATCAGCTCCGGGTTGCGCGACGTGAAGTGCGAGAGCATGGGCACCACCGCCTGGTTGTCGCAGTAGAGGCGCACCACCTTGCCGGTGAGCTCTCTCAGGAAGGATTGCACCGTTTTGTACACGGCCTCCAACTCCAGGTGCGTGATGTGTAGATGCCGTAGCTCGTCGGACCAGAATCCTCTTGCCGCGTGCTTGAGGTTCAGCACCCCGCCCCATGCGAACAGAGACGCGTCGGTGTGCACCTTCGCTCTCGTGGGGCTGCGCCAGATCTTGCGACCGTTCCACCGGCTCTGAGCTGGCAGCCTGAGCCACCACTCGATGTCGCTCCACGCCTGCCGTGTGAGCTTCACCTTCGCGCCCCATCCCCGCCTCGTGGAGAGTACAAAGTGGAGCTCCCTGAGATACAATCTCGCCGGAGGGACTGCCAGATACACAGACTGGCAGAGCCCCGTGAACGCTGCCAGCTTCCGAGCTGGGAGCCACCTCCGCTGCCGCGACGCCTCGCTGAGAAGCGCCTTGGACTGCAGGTGAATCTTCTGCAGCCTCGCCGGTGTCACGCGGAACTGTCCCGCTTTGAGGTCCACCTCGAGCCCGAGGTGCTCCACCAGCTGCGTCGGCTCCCATTGCCCCTTCTTCTCGTTGCGCGACAATCCGAGTCTCACCAAGACCCGAGATGTCAACTCGCGCGCCCGGAGCGGCTCGATCCTGCTGCTTAGCAGCAGCAGGAAGTCGTCCATGTAAGGGAGCACCCGCGCCCCCTGCTGATGCTCCTCGCAGCCGCATCCTCCAGCTCGTCTGCGAACTGCCCAACGTTGTCGCACCTTGCTTCCGCTTTGCAGCTTCCGCACTTCCCCCCGATACTCTGCGGATCTCGGAGAACGCAGGCACTCCACGAGCACCTTCATGACCTTGACGAATATTCGTGGCGAGTCGTTCCAGCCGAAGGAAAGGGCGCCGCACTGGAATAATTCCCCCCGCACATCGAACTGCATGTACTCCTGGAAGGCGGGGTCGATCCCCACAACGTGGTATCCGTCCTGGAGGTCGAAGCTGAAGCACCAGTCGTTCGGCTTGGCGAGCCGTCGCAGCTTCTTGAGCGTCTCCATCTTGCAGCGGGACTTGACGCAATGCGAGTTCAACCAGCGGAAGTCCATCACTAGACGCCACTTGTTCGTCCCCGTCTTCGGCACCAGGAACACTCGGGATACATGTCGTCTCCTCCTCGCTCGTACCCATGCGCCCGTCCTGAGACACCGCTCGGTCTCTGCGGCCATCCACTCCAGCTGCGGAGGGGTGGCGTCGCCCAAAGACACTCCGTGATCGAAAGGCAAAGGCGCCTTGTCGACCCAGCGCATCCTTGCCCCTTTGCTGATCCACTGCATGACCTCGGAATTCGCGCCAGCTGCGCGCCATGCCCCCCTTCTGCTCCGCACCCTTTCCTGCAGGGTGGGCTCTTTCCGTTGGACGCCCCGAGGGGCGGAAGGCGTCCAACCTTTCCGTGGTCGGAAAGTTAGGTCTGGGCTTGGGCGCCTCGCCCAAGCCCTGACCCTTTACCTCCCTTGCCGCTGCCGCGGCCACCTTCACCTTTTCCAGCGCCACCGCCCGCTGCGCCTTTGCCTTTGCCTCCTTGACGGTCACGAAAAGTCGAAACTTTGGCGTTGGCCTTGGCGTGCGTGTTCATCACGGCCTTCGCCTTCGTGGTGTCGAACTCCTTCAACCACTTCGTGAGCACTGAGTCGCTCACCAGCCCGTCGCTGCCTGCGTACACCTTCTCCTCGATGAAGGCCAACTTCGCCCGCAACGCCTCAGCTCCGCCGTGTGATGTTGCGTCAGACTCCATGCTCGCTCTGAGCTGCAACATGGTGTATCGGTTGTTCAAGAGCGAAAAAACGCCCTTAAACGTGTTGTGCGCTGCGAAAACGCGCTCACTCAATTCCTCCACCGTTGGGGGGTCTTTTTCATCTTGACACCAGTCCAAGGTCGCCTCGGAAAACGCAATCGCATCGTGCATGTACGAAAGCGCAGGGGCAAGCACCAACTGCTCGTAACGCATGGACGAGTTGGTGCGTTTGGAGAGGGCATCGTAGGTCTGGTCGTTGTACAGGTCGTACATCTGCGGCATATCGGTCTCCAGTGTTGCAGGTCTCACAGGGAACGGATTCCCTTCAACGTGTGGAACATACGGGAGCTTTTTTAATGCCTCCAACTCCGCGTCTCCGCTCTGAGCGGAACCACTAGCCTGCGAAACGGCTTTCGCTGCCGCCTCCTCCGCGACTTCAACTCTCGCTACGAGAGTCTCCATCTGCTTCATCATGAGCTTCATCATTGCGCCCTGTTGCTCCAACAGGACTTCCATCCCGGACTTCGCCGCCGGTTGTTCAGCCGCGCCAGCATTGTTCTCCGACGCGCTTTGCTCACCGTCTTGACTCATTGTCGTAAGTCGTCAAGGGTTTAAACTTCCACAGTAACGTTAAAATGTGGGGTAAAAATTTGCAGTGTGCCGCACTAAGAATTTTTCCGCGAGGAAAATTTCTTGTGAAGTTCTTTTGCGAAGGCAAAAGAACAGAGCTGCGGATTCCCACGGGCGGAACTCCTAAATACTGTCGTGTGTAAAGCCTTTAGATCTAACTCAGCTACTGATTTGATCCAACGGCTCAGGAAACTCTGATCGATCTATCGGCACAGAAACCTCTAAAATTCCGCAGGCTCCAATTTAACCATTATATATGACATATATAACCTGGGTAGTCTTGGCTGGGCTCAATATATCTGATGAGGGCCCGTGCGCTGCGTGCAACCTGCGTAACCTCCGAAGTGTAGCACACTTCTCCATATTATAGTGCCACGCCGTCATCTGAACCTGCCACACATCATCCCTCCAGCAACAGCTAGGAGGAAACTGTTTCTGGAGGGAACGTCTCCGATCCGCAGAAACAGGTTTCGAAAAACGAGAAAAGAACTGTCTAAAGCCATCAGCAAGCGGGGACCTCCGTGCCCTACGGGCAGGTGGGGCCTCCACCAAGGGCGCCTCTACCTCCCTTGGCGAGTCCTCTAGCATATTGCCAGACATCCCCAAGACAAAAGAGTGCGCAAAGGGTGTCCACCCCACGTCTTCGGGGCCTCGGGTCACAATGGTTACCCCCTCCCGGGGGCGAGTGGGCTGACCTACCAACCCTGCCGTAGCCGCCTTTTAATTTTTACCCCGGAGTGGCTCATGCAGGAGTAACGACGATGACCTTCCCTCCGGCTCCACCAGGATCCCAAGCCAACGACCGACCGCAGGCACCAAGGGGCGAAGCGAGCAACGCCGATCCGAAGAACGAGATATCAAGCCACAACCCCTTTCACGGAACGAGAGGACGGGCAACCAACCGTATTCACAACAGCATCCTGCACGCATGCAGTCTGCCGCCCTCAAGAGAAGAGTGTGGTCCCGCTACCAGCGCAGCAGGACCCAGCGACAATACTGCAACCCGACGGAACGCGAAAACGCACCCCAACCGGCCGCAACAATGCACTCTGCCACCCCCGACTGCACAGACGACAACGCCGTCTGCTAACGCACCCGGTGAACACACTGAACGGCATGAGATCGGCCAACAAAAGCCAGCCCACCATCATCCCAGTGGATGTGAAAAGCAAATCAAGAGCTTCTCATCAAGTCATCAGCTTCCGTGCCCACCGGGCGAGGTTGCTGGCCGTGCCGGAACTAATAGTGAGCAGCTGTCGGGAAGGCGACGACCGGGTGGTGAACTATCGGCCACCGGGAGGGCTTGGGACACGCAGGCAACTGTAGGGATGGGACCCCAAGTAGGAACAGTGCGGCGTGGCAGTCACAGCGCAAGTGTGGAGCGCATAGCTCAAGTTCGCGGCCACCTCGCAAGGCAATCAACGCAAGGGCTCCAGTCACGGGGAGTTGGTGCTGGGGGTAGAGGGCTACAAGCGCAAGTCGATGGCGGATGCGCAAGTTTGGATGAGGGCAACCCAGTTTATCATTCTCAGCCCCTTGGGACAGCGCTTGGGCATTCTGGCCGTGGCGTGGGTGGGCAAGCTCTCTTGAGACCAGGCTGTAGGGGGCAGCGGGGTGATGTGGGATGTGGGCTTGGTGGTGGAGGGGTGGCTCGATTGGCGGAGGTGAGGAGGCTCCAGAGACACAGCAGCAGTGCGCCGGCAGGACAGCCGCAGAGGGGCTCAGGTGGCCCAGTGAGGCTCAGGGAGCAGAGGGGTGGTCTTGCGCGTGGGCTTGGTGGTGGAGATATGGCTCGCGCAGAACGGGGGGCAGGGATGAACCGGCTTCAGGCACAAGGCGGCAGTGCGCTGGTGGTGCAGATGCAGAGGGGCTCGGGTGGCTCAGCGAGGCTTAGGGGGTCCCATTCTTCATTAGTGAGCTCCGGAGAATCCGGATGAGTGTCCCGAAGTGTGTGCTGAATCCTTTGATCCCCGGCGTGGGTACATAGTGCAGTCTCCTGTGGCTACGGAGTGCCAAAGGATTCGCAAGGATAAGCATACACACACTGAACGGCATGAGATCGGCCAACAAAAGCCAGCCCACCATCATCCCAGTGGATGTGAGAAGCAAATCAAGAGCAGGGCGGGGCCGTGACAAGATACCATAAACGCATACATATTCCCAACCCAAATGCAAAGCAACATGGAAAGATGATACGATGTGACCGATCGTCGCCAAACAACTGTTGGTCTCTGGGTTACGGAGTAAGCGGACCCTGCTGGCATGCCCCCCAGTGGCTCCCGGTCGATGGATGGGACCTGTTGGTCCATGGTTATGTCATGAATGCAGTCACACCACACAGCATGGACACCCCATGTCAAAAAAAGCATACACACACACACTGAACGGCATGCGATCGGCCAACAAAAGCCAGCCCACCATCATCCCAGTGGATGTGAGAAGCAAATCAAGAGCAAGGCGGGGCCGTGACAAGATACCACAAACGCATACATATTCCCAACCCAAATGCAAAGCAGCATGGAAAGATGATACGATGTGACCGATCGTCGCCAAACAACTGTTGGTCTCTGGGTTACGGAGTAAGCGGACCCTGCTGGCATGCCCCCCAGTGGCTCCCGGTCGATGGATGGGACCTGTTGGTCCATGGTTATGTCATGAATGCAGTCACACCACACAGCATGGACACCCCATGTCAAAAAAAGGAAACATGCGGGCACCTAAGTGCTCCCCACAAAATTAAAGGGAAAACACAAAAGGTGTACACCACCACCTTTTGCCTCTCCTCGCAGCACGACAGACGAATCTACCGAGCTCTCCAAGAGGCAGTGCCCGCCAGAATGGCAGCACGGGGATAACCGCCTCCCAAAACCCACTTCCACTCGGCGGCCGTCCCCGTTTACAGCGATCCGCCAGTACTCATATCAAGGTCAAAGAACACAAGTCCCCCGGCATGTGCAATAACCATGAGCATTGTACACGGAGAGGGAGCTAGCGTCAGACGAATCCAAGACACTCCCAAAAAGCGAGCCGTAAACGAATCCCCGACGCACTCAAAGAGGCAGTACCCGTCAGAAGGGTACCACAGGGACAGCCACATCCCATCATCCAAATCATTCCGGTGGCCGTCCCCGTTAACAACGAGATGCCAATACCCCATAAAGTGGGTGTCGCTCCCCAGTCCCCCGGCAGGTGAAAAAGCCCCAAGGCACTGGACATAAATAGAGCCAGCCGCAGACGAATCCCCGACGCCCTCAAAGAGGCAGTACCCGCCAGAAGGGTACCACAGGGACAGCCACATCCCATCATCCAAATCATTCCGGTGGCCGTCCCCGTTAACAACGAGATGCCAATACCCCATAAAGTGGGTGTCGATCACCAGTCCCCCGGCAGGTGAAAAAGCCCCAAGGCACTGGACATAAATAGAGCCAGCCGCAGACGAATCCCCGACGCCCTCAAAGAGGCAGTACCCGCCAGAAGGGTACCACAGGGACAGCCACATCCCATCATCCAAATCATTCCGGTGGCCGTCCCCGTTAACAACGAGATGCCAATACCCCATAAAGTGGGTGTCGCTCCCCAGTCCCCCGGCAGGTGAAAAAGCCCCAAGGCACTGGACATAAATAGAGCCAGCCGCAGACGAATCCCCGACGCCCTCAAAGAGGCAGTACCCGTCAGAAGGGTACCACAGGGACAGCCACATCCCATCATCCAAATCATTCCAGTGGCCGTCCCCGTTAACAACGAGATGTCAGCACCCCATAACGTGGGTGTCGATCACCAGTCCCCCGGCAGGTGAAAAGGCCTCAAGGCACTGGACATAAATAGAGCCAGCCGCAGACGAATCCCCGACGCCCTCAAAGAGGCAGTACCCGTCAGAAGGGTACCACAGGGACAGCCACAATCCCAGCATCCAAAGCACCCAAGTGGCCGTCCCCGTAAACAACGAGATGCCAGTACCCCATAAAGTGGGCGTCGATCACCAGTCCCCTGGCAGGTGAAAAAGCCCCAAGGCACTGGACATAAATAGAGCCAGCCG
>LGRX02015743.1:0-16202 GCA_001247695.2 Cymbomonas tetramitiformis | reverse complement strand
TGGCTTGCCTTGTGAGTTAAAGCTTAAAGGTCTCTGTTTCTTGTCAGTGCGTTTTGCATTGCATAAATAGTATGATACGATAGGTGCTTGTAGCTATTAAGGTCTATGTTAATTCTAGACAGAAGGTTCGCTCAAATGAGGCTGGGAGTGCGCGGGACTTATACATATAATTATATATCTTTGTCGGTGGGATATCGGTGTGCGCCCTCCATACCCCACACACAGGTACATATATGTTTGTCTGTGAAATATGTATGCCATTTGCATACCACGCACAAAGATACATATAGATCTTTGAGAGATATGTATGCGCCTTGCATACCCCATACAGACCCGAGTCAAAGTAACTATGCACGGGTCACGTATGCGTATTGCCAAGAGCGAGAGGTTGTGTGTGTGCCATATGCTTTATGCCACAGCCAAAGGCGCTGTGTGCCATATGCTTATTGCCCTCCTATGATTTTTTCCCCTTCTCTTTGAGAGATGTGTGCGCGCTCTGCATACCCCACACACTGATACATATAGTTAGGTATGTGGGATACATGTAAGCCATCCATACCCCACACATAGGTACATATACACCCCTGGCATTGTTGTTTTGTTAATCGCTTTTGGGGTATCGACAAAACTATTTTGCTGACAAACGACACGACCGTCGATTTAATGCTTTACAGATTGTTTTGTTTGTCGATACTCCGTATTGGCCTATCGGAGTTATTAATTACGATTGTCGATTGTCGATTTGACAGTCAATGCGGCAGGGCACATATATTTTCATTCTTGCTTGTTTGCGCGCCACGTAGGATCACCCCCGCACGTTTCGGCCCGTTGCGGTTGAGGTTTTTTGTCGTTGCAGAAATTGTTTACTACAGCGCAGCGGCGCAGATCAGCGCGGTTCATAGTTGAAAAAGATATACAGTTCTTGGAAAATTCATAATGCCACATCACGATATCGACTGTTACATATGTACTGTGAAGAAGCTCGCCCAATGTGCATGTCCCCGCAGCAAGATGACACAAGCATTTTACAAACCCACGAGCACCGCTTTTGTAGGCCACAACAAGAAACAGCAAGTCAGTATTCAAAGTGTTAGCAGGGCTCATGCATTTTATGATTGCAAGCACAAAATCACTGAGACTGTGAAGTTTGACGGCGACACAATTTTTTGGGCGTGGGAGGAGGATGAAAACGATTCTGTAGGGTGTATCCCGAGGGAGCAAGCTCATGAATTGCACGACCTTTTGGCACGCGCAATGAAAGCACAGCGTGCGCGCAAGTGTGCAGTAGGCGCAGACTCTGATCAGGACTCTGAGTGAGCATGAAACACTGTGACCACTTAAGTTGGTATCCATTTATGGTATAATGCTTTGTTTGTCGATAATGAACTGTAATATGTGACTTTGAATTATCGCATTACTAATTGTTTGTCGGCTTAGAAACGGAGTTTGTCTCCTGAATTTACTGCTTTTTAATTTTTTGTTTTTGTATTGTCGGTAGAATTTTGAAGATAATTAGCTTTGTCTATTGTCATTGTCATTTATATGTAATAATAGCACCTCCGATTTAATTTATTCCAGAAACAACAATGCCAGGGGTGTAGCTATGTCTGTGAGATATGTGCGTGCCTTGCATACCCCACACACAGATACACATATCTATCTCTGTGAGATATTTGGGTGCGCCTTGCATATCCCAAACCCCGGTACGACATTTTGCCTAAAAATCATGGGAACACTGACTTTCACCCCCCATAAGGGGGGAGGTCTGTGGTGCCCTGTGTCACCCCTCGCCTGCTCGGATGTCACTTGCAGTGCCTGCTCTTTGCTCCGCTCGTGTGTCACGGTCTGTCCGCCAGCTTAAACCCGATTATCTTACAGTTTAATCCGACTTTAGACAACCGAGAACCCTATCTCACTGTGCTTTTGACATTCTTCTGGCAGTACATATATTGCTATATATCTACTTTCTTATAAAAAAACAGCAGCCCGGCTGGAGGAAGAAAAAATGGCGGAGCGAGTATTCGCCACCACCCCTCCCCCCGCAGGAGCGGGCAGCCAGGCGATTTTCCGTTTTTCTCGAGTTTCTTGTGAATACTCGCGAATACTCGCGAATACACGCGATTTCTTCCTTTACTCGAGACGATCGCCGAATCGGAATTCCAAATCAGTTTCAGATCGTGTCACGAGTCGACGAGCCGGGAGGCGCCGCCCGGAGAATTCATCGTAATCGATATACATCATTCAAGCACCTGAGACGTTTCTAGCTGCGTTAAGGTTTTCGTCTCTCATCTCTCATAAAAACTATCTCGGGAGCAACGGAGCGGTCGACGTTCAGACTTTCACCATGGCGAAAAACATAACGCCTCCGTGCAGTGCGCGAACGATGTAGCGAGAAATATGCAGAGGCATATGAGAGACGTTAATCCCGAGAAAGCGTCCCAAGATATATGATCTATGTTTGCGTCGGTCGGTGTGAAAAGAAGTCGGCCGGGGCAATCAACTGCGGCAATTGAAATGGCCGATTTAAGTCGCAATGACAGTGTCGACAATACTTCAACGCAGATTGCCATATTCAAACGCAACGTTGCCTTGAAAACCATCTGTGAAGAAGTCGTGGAAGGTATGGAAAGTACCATAGTAGACGCACATGCTATCGGTGGCAGGCACTTGGGTGAAGAGCGATATATTATGGAAGCTATGGTGCACTGGAATGACCCTGCACCCTCTGAGTGTGAACCTTTCGTTTGTCGCACGATTGTTGAAGCGATACATTTTGGCGCAGAAAAACCTCGGGACTTTGCTTCCGTATGAAATCAGCTTGGCGATTTGAATGGATTTCATGGAAATAGTAGGGTGCATGCCACATGGGCGTCCACCGACAACGACATGCGCCATCCCGTGGCCAATGGGGCATTAAGGGACTTAGTTTAGGTCACATTGATGACACAAACCGAGCCATAGGGTCACTGGCATTGGCTAGGTCGTCCCCAAAAAATCGACGGCGCTAGTCCTTCCCCAAGGACTAGTTTTCAATTTAGTCCTTGGGGAAGGACTGTCGGATAGTAGCCATATATATCGTTGGCGGTGGCTCGCATGCGGTCAATTTTACATACCCACCAAGGTCATTGGGGGTCCCTAGAGGGGTATCATGGGGCTGAGGTTCAAGGAATGTGTCAATTAATCTTACCCCGTTTCCGGGGTAACTACTAGCATAGGAGTTAAGCACAAGGGTCGGCCTCTCACCGGTCTGCCATCTGCACTACCAGGCTCCCCGCCCAAGGCTCGAGATCTCACATCCATTACTACGCCCAAGGTTTCAAAGCTTCCAGCACGGTACACTTATAGGTGATGACAATAGGTTTGCCAATTACCCGGCAGTTCTCGGGATGCCGGCCCGGAGGAAAGGTTTTAAACCCCTACTACCGCCTCCTCGGAATGCGCAGAGCTTTTATCCAGATCTCCAACTGCCGCCCGGTCGTGCCAGGTCTAGAGCCAATGCTTTCATGAAATGGATTATACAGATTTTCACATGTTGCCTGGCTGTACCGAGGCTAGAAGAGCCACTGCTCTGTTGGATGGATTACCCAGGTTCTCACCTGCTGCCTGGTCTCGCCGAGGCTGAAGCCACTGCTCTTTTCGAAACCCTTCGATGCTCTCAATCGCTAAGACCACTCGCGTCAGACTCCCATCCTCCCTCGGGTATGATCGTCACTTCGGCTCGTACTCCCGCTAACGCTATCGGTTCCGGTTCAAACTCGGGCAGGTCGCTCTCTACAACAGCTGACTGGACTAGACCGCTCATCTCGCTTGGATCTTCCCTGACAAGCAGTTCAGACAAGAACTCGTGCACCTCCTCATGTAGGGTCAGGTTGTGGAAAAGCTGTTTTAACAGTGCCGACCCTATGGATTATTGCTCCATTCATCCGTGTGGATTTGCATATGGACGGCGTATGGACATCGTAAGGATCCATATGGACAACCGTATGGACAGTCTGAACAGATTTCTGGCGAAACCTTGATGCATATGTAAGAACCATATGGACGACGCGTAATTGTGGTGTCCATATGAAAATGTCCCATGGACACCGTAAGGATTTCGTATGGCTGGACGCCGTATGGACCACCGTATGGACACCGTATGGACAGAAAACATGTCCACATGGTGTCCATACGCACGGACAGAGGCACTAGTCACCCGGCACGACAGCGCAGGGACACCGTATGGAAACCCGTATGGATAGCATATGGACATCGTAACCGGACGTGCGGACAACGTATGGACCACCGTAAGGACAGCGTATGGATAGCGCATGGACCTCATAATCGCACGTGCGGACACCGTATGTAATCCCGTAAGGACGGCATATGGACGACGCATGGACATCGTAAACGTGCGTGCGGACGGTATATGGACTCCCATATGGACAACGTATGGACGACGCATGGACATCATAATCGCGCGTACGGACACCGTATGGACCCCCGTAAGGACAGCGTATGGACATCGTAAACGTGCGTGCGGACGGCATATGGACTCCCATAAGGACGGTCAATAATAGATAGTCCACACGCATGGACATCGTTGTCCGTACGTGTGGATAGCTTGTGTTTATACATATCAATGCGTATGGACGATGCAGTCCACGCGTATGGACATCGGTGTCCGTGCGCGTGGATAGCTTGTGATAATATATATTCATGCGTATGGACGATTTAGTCCACACGTATGAACAAACCGTCCGTACGTGTGAACACCGTATGTAAGACGTAAGTATGTAAGACGTAAGAAGACGGGACAGAGCAGGGCACTGCAGGAAAGGTACACGGATACACAATTTTTTTACAAAATGTTTACAGCATATTCTAGCCTAGCTTTTCGACTTCTTTGCTGGCTTTTCAGACGCAGGTGCAAGCTTTTTCCTCTTTTGAAATTGAAGAGGTGATGCCTTTTGGGGAGCGGAACCGCCCTCATCCTTCTCATCCTTCTCATCCTTCTTCTCCTCCTCCTTCTCCTTCTCCTCCTCCTCCTCCTCCTCCTCGTCGTCCTCGCCCGCCTCCTCATCCTCCACAGCCTCTCCGTCATTAGTAGCGGCGGGATCCTCGACAGCCTCAGCAGCAGCAGCAGCAGCAGCAGCAGCAGCATTAGCAACATCATCGGCCGCGTTACCCTCATCAACTTCCGAATCGTGTTTCTCTTCCTTCTGACACCCCCGCACGTCCTGAAACCAGTGACGGCTCGTTCCTCTCGTATGGAACTGCAAGTGAATGCAACCTAAGTAAGTGCATTAAGAGCAACGACAACAAATGACAAGCTAAATGCCACTAGAACAATGCACGCAAACACACCGTGACGGGGGGATATCCACGGTCCCGTTCCGATACCTCAGCAGGCTCCAACGTCAGGCCGGCCAGTTTTCTCCTTGTCATCCTCTCGGGATACAGCTTCTCCGTACGTGTTGGCGTGCCTCAAGTAGGCCTTGTGTATCCTGCGTACATAAACCACTTGTTAGACGGCGTCCTTACGTATGTACACCGCCTTCCACCCGTATGGACGGCACAATAAATGGTGTCCACGCGTATGGACAGCAAAACAACACCACGCACACATATACACATGGACGTTCGCGTAAGTGCAAAAGGTAAAAATGTGAACGTTGCAGGGGAAGGCAGGGAGGGAGGGAGGACTTGCCAGATAACATTTTTTTTACTATAACTGACTGGAGGTTGTGCTCCAGCATCTCTATCGTTTTGGCAGCCGTCCCGGTGCGGAGTTGCTCGGCACTCACGAGCTCATCCACCATGGACATGTGGTGGGATAAGATCCTCTCCACGGGGTAAACATCCCCCTTATCTGGGAGGTGAACCACGAACTCAACGTAGAGCTCGTAGGTGTCGGTGGGCAAAACCATTGGTTTCTCGTTCAATGATTTGCCCGGCCCGATGGCGGCGACGGTAGCCCGACCAATGACGAGGTTGGAGAGGCCAGATTTGGTGGCCTTTCCGGTGTCGTAACCGTCACCGATACGACCCACGTCCGCCTGGGGGGTGGCGAAGACGTCCACCTGGTCCCCTACGGCCAAGGGGCCCTCGAGGTTGGGGGAGTGCTCCTCTGCCTGCGGGACCGTCTCTTCGGGGACCGCCTGTTGGGGCGCTTCCACCTGGACACCTAGCGGACGACGTATGGACTAAGTCATTCGTACGGGCGACACGCGCGTGGAAACATATAAGAAAAACAGTGAAGAACTGGCGCTCACTAGCCAAAACGTACACCCCTGTGGACAACGTGCAAACTACGTGGTTCATGAGGGTGGAAACAATCAAGCGGCACAAGTTGAAAAAGGGTTCACATAACCACGAGCTTGGACACCGTTGGACAACGAGTGGACACCGGCGCTCACAGGCGGAAGAGCACAAAAGTTACCTTTACTTCCGGTTTCTTTTCACGGGCTTCAGGGGCTTTGGCACCAAGCGCTGTGAAGATCTCAAAGTGCTTCCCTTCAGTGAGTGGCTTGCCAGCAGCAATTGCCAGAGCCACCTGCAGGCACGCCTCTGTCTCCTCCGGGGTCGGCTCACGCATGTGCCCGTATACCTTGTACCCGGCCGCTGGACCCTTGTACCGGATGTGAAAACCGTCGGGGAAGTCCTGGGTGACCTTCCACTTCCAGCGACCGGGCCCTTCCGAGTGATTTTTCAAATACGATAACCGGTTGGTTATGTATGTTTTCACCATGCGCAAGGGCACCTGCGGGTGGCGGGATTGGATATGCTTCGAGATTCTGTTGTGGTTGGCCGCCCCAATGACGGCGACCGTCCCAGGGGGTAGCAGGCCTTGGTGTTGCCAGTCGTCGATTACCTCCCGGGCGTCTTCCTTCATATCATTTAAAACTTGGGCGCCCGGGTCCACCACCAACCGCTCTGTATTCGCGGCCTGCGCAGCCTCTGCAGGTTTGGCTGCACCCCCTGCCCCGGCAGCCCCTGCAAACAGCAGCATTTGCTGCTGCATGCTCTGCATCTGCTGCATCATCTGCTGCATCGTTGTGTTTGACCCGGTCGCCTCGACCAAGCTGGTTTGGCGACGGGTCGGTGTCGAGGGAGTGGAGGCGGGGGGTGGTGATTTGGGGTTCTGTGTGCGTTGTCTTGCGGGCTGAACTCGTCTGGTCATGTTGGGAACTTACGAAACAAAAAAGCGAGGAGGTTCGTTTGCTGGAGGACTGTGGGCGTTTCTATTTGTGCCTTTACTTTTGGCGGCGATGGGATGAAAACGGTACTCACGGGCGTGGACAGCGCTGACTTCGTGGCGTTCATCCGTACAGTACGGGCATGAACGTATGAACGTGTTTCGACGACCGTTGAGCTGGTGTATGAGACAGCGTCGTCTATGGGCGATTTTGAACATGCATGTCTCAATTTCTTTTTTCTTTTTCAAATTGGTATCAGAGTCCTCTCTGTAGGGAAACGCGGTTTTATGTATATGAAAATTGCCGTGCAGCGGGTTTCCATCATCGTGGGTGCTTGGCCGAGTGGTCAAATGTTAGTAAGCCGAACGCGTTACACGCGAGGGTGAGGGGTTCGAATCCCCTTGGAGGCATGGGCACCCACGATACCCCTTGTGGTCTAGCGATATGAGGCGATTGCCGCCGACGACGCCGCTAGTCCACAAGGGGCGTCGTGGGTGCCCACCCACGCCTCCATGCCATTTTAAGTTTCGGTAACTCATGGAGACCGTCCGATTAAGACTGGGGGGTTCATCTGGACCGTCGATTGCACTGTCCGCTGGGAAACAATCCCACTGAGTGCCTGTTCTGGGGTAAATCGCAAGTAGCGAGAGGGCGCCTAACCCCCCTCTCACTTTGCTTTTTTTTTTGGTCCCCGCGCTCCGATTTTAGCCCTCCATCGACCTTTTTAAGGGGTGTTGTTTTTTGCCATTTTTTCGCTAAGTATTTCTACCCAAGTGTCCACACGTGTGGTAAAATGTGCTGTCCGTACGCTGTCCATACGGTTTTTATGTTTTTATTTTCCATGAGGTCAGCTTTTTTTTGCGTCCGTACGTGTAAAAAAGACCGTCCATGGGACATGTATCATACGGACAGTCAGGCTAACTCGGATGGACAGCGTATGGAATGCTAACTGACGTTTCCACGCGTGTGAACAGTTTTCAACCAAAAACGTACAAACAGTACAAAGTCGTACGAAAACACGTAATTCACCGTGTGCTTTTGCTATCCATCCATGCGGACTGTTCAAAATGTGTTGATATTTCCAACCACATGGACATACCGTCCATGGGACATCCAGACGTACGGTAATGTGCCAATTCATACGAAAATTCGTACAGAACCCGCATGGACAGCTAACTGACGTTTCCACGCGTGTGGACAACCGATCTCATGGAACCGTATGGACTAGAATGCTTGCGGCATCCACACAGACAACACATAGCGTCCATCCATAATCTAACGTATGGACGACGAGTTTACAACCTTGACGTAAGTGTTGGTGCATGCGCGCAGATGTGACATGGAACGTATGAACATCGTTGTCCATACGCTGGAAACCTAATCCGAGCGTACGGACACCGTACGGACGACGGACGGACGACCAAAGATGCCATTTTGTCCCTGCGTTGAATGCAATGGTGAAAGGTGGTTATCCAGTAAGCAAACTCTCCGGCACTTGCGTGCCAATGGACTTCATGGTGATCGATCGCCGTCACCAGAGCGACAACAAGATGAACACAGTGATGAGGAGGAATTCCCAGAAGATGTTGCCATCCACGAGGCAGCAAATGCGACGATCGAAAAATCAATCGGCTCTTCTTGGGACCTCAAGAGGACCCAAGCGCAGAGGTAGGTCCTCCTTATCAGCTAAGTCAGCAATTCAGCATTCATCACATTCATGTGTTCTTTGAGGATGTGTGTGTGTGTGTGTGTGTGCAGGAAAGTGTAGAAAACGTCCAAGCGTCCGCTAACGTTGTGGCGAACAATTTCGTGTTGGATCTTCTCGTCTCCCACAACCACCACAACAGCTCGCAGGCCTACTTCGATGCGATTCTGAACATTCTGCGTGTTCACTACATCGACAAAGTAGCCGATAGTGCACATACTCACATCGCAGAGGTTCCATCTACATATGCACAAGTATTGCAGAAGTGGAAGGAGATGTTCAAGGGATACAACGAAGTGGACGTTTGCCCCGAGTGCTCCAAATTCTTTCAGGACGAGCACGCCAACTGCGACAAGTGTCCGAAATGCCTGGAACCGAGATACGAGGACGGAAAGACGGTGAACGGGGTATACATTCCAGGGCGAGCTCGCTGTATTTTTCGATGGTGGCCGCTCGAAACGCTGTTCACCGTATTCTTCCTGACGCCGGAGTTAGCCATGCTAGCGCGTACGTGGTGGCAAGAAGGCATGTTGGACAAAGACCCCCGAGCGGAGGTACATGGTATACTCGGTGAGTTTACTCCGAAATTTCAATCCGTGACTGTGTACACCGCATGGACGTAAGGGCTGTACGTCGTCCGTAGGTACGATTGGCATCGTCCGCCCGTGTGGGCAAAGCAAGTGCGGAATTCGTATGTCGTATTTCCCACTGCTCGTGCAAGCTCGTCCATGTAGGTGAACACCATATGGATGGTATATACGTACGCCGTCCGTACGCAAGGACAACGTTACCCACCCGTGTGAACAGTTTAATTGCGGAAATCTTAGGTCCCATTTCCCAGAGCTCGTGCAAACCTGCCCATGACTGTGAACACCGTATGGACAATTCGTTCGTTCGTTGTCCGTACGTGTGTACGTCAGCTTACACGTAAAGGTGACGAAGGCGTCATTCCCCTGGGCGGTGAGCGGTAACCCTGTAACGAAGTCCACGCTCACATCTTGCCAGTTACGCTGAGGAATAGCGTGTGGATTCAACAATCCATCGGGGTAGGATGCCCGGGGACGAACTGCTTGACACGTAGGGCATGAGGCCACCCATCCTGCCACGTCTTCGGAGGCATTTTTCCACCAGAACCTGCGTAGAACTCTTTCCAGCGTCTTTTCCCGGCCAGTGTGACCTGCAGTGGTGGAGTCGTGGGCATCCCCGAAGACCACCTCTCGCAAAGGAGAGTCTTCGCCGAGGACCAACTGGTACCGTCCCGCGGCTACACGCCACAGTACGTTCCCGACGATGCGGAAATCTCTCGTGGCATGGTGCGGGGCCGCAAGGATGTCATCCCGCAGCTGTTGAAGGGGACCGGCACGTGCGTACTCATCGTGCAGGGACTCCAGGAATGTAACGTCCGTGGGGAGGCTCGAAGCATCGCGGGTCTCAGCAGCCTTACCCTGTCGCACTATCGGAGGTGCCACTCGGGGATGCCGCACTCTTGGCGCTAGCTGTCGGGTAGGGGGAGCATGCACCACCAGCACGGGCCACGGAAGGTCGTGGAGTACACCGTCAGGAGTCTCGAACAGCTGGGTGGGTACTCCTCGTTCGTCATGAGTAGGTATCACTTCCACCAGCCGCATACCAGCCATCCTGAAGAGCCGCCTCCATTGAGGCATGCGAGCCTGGATGTCCGGTAGAAGGAACACTGCCGAGGTATGCGCGGGGTCTTGCCGCCATTCATCTACATACTTGCGCAACACTGCCTCGATGGAGATATGACTGCTGGAGTATGGGGGATTACACCAGACGTGCTTTCCCCTCCACTGCTGTCGCAGACAATCAGTCCAGTATGCGTCTACTTGACGGTTCCGTCCACCCAGGTCACAACACGCGTCAACATCGAAGCTGCCGAACTGCCGTTGGAGGCGCTCAAAGACCTCCTTGCGCACCTTCCAATCCTGCCGATCGGCTGGCTGTTTGGTGGCTCGACCAGACGGCTGAGCTGGCTGCTTAGGACCTCGGAAATCCGTAGCGGGCGGTGTCGAGGTTTTCGGCTTGGTGGAAGGAGTCGTCGTAGCAGTGGTCTGTCGCAGCCGAGCACTACGGCGCAACACTGGATCGGTTCCCGGGGTGCTCGCTTCCTGCCGGCGCTTCCCAGATTCGGACAAATCAGTGAAGTAGTCGGTGGGAGCTCGCAGCATTAGTTCCTCTCCAGCGGGTGCACACTTAGGCGAGCTAGTTGCATGCTCAGGCTGGCACGTTGAATGCCCCGCATGCCCGCCCCGCATGCCCCGCATGCCCCAGCGTATGCCCCGGGGCATGCCCCACTGCATGCCCCACTGAGCTGGCTGCATGCTCAGTCGGCCGTGTTGCATGCCCTGCATGCCCCGCATGCCCCGTATGCCCCGGGGCATGCCCCACTGCATGCCCCACTGAGCTGGTTGCATGCTCAGCCGGCTGTGTTGCATGCCCCGCATGCCCCGTATGCCCCGGCGCATGCCCCGCTGCATGCCCCACTGAGCTGGCAGCATGCTCAGCCGAGTCGGTTGCGTGACAGGGCGCGCGACCAGCCTGGAGCAGGCTCTACAGGGCCCGCTCCGCCACCTGAAGTGTCTCCACGCCATCCATCCATGATTCCATGGTGGCCACCCATCCTGGTACAGGGGTCGGCGGGTGATCTTCAAAGACCTCGTCGGCATCCAGCACGGAGAGTGGGTCCTTGGGGAGGTCCGTCTCTTTGTCTACGACACCGGCCTCCTTGAGCCCTTCTCGCGGGTCCTTGGTCACGTAGTCAGGTCGGCGGGATAGCGCATCGGGGACCAGAAGAAGAGCTCCTTTGACGTACTCCATTCGTGGGACACCAACTTCCACCAGGTCCATGTACCACCGTGCCTGTCGTCGGCTAAGCTCTCGTCCCGGGGACATTAGCCATTCTAGGGGGCGATGGTCACCTTGTAACCGGAAGTCGGAGGAGAACAGGTAGTGCCTCCAGGTGACGGTGGTGCAATGGTGCAACGCGCAGAGCTCCCTTTCGCCGGTGTGGTAATTCTGTTCCGCCGCGGAAAACTGCCGACTGTCGTAGGCTATCACCCTCATACCGTCACCCGTATCTTGCATGAGTACGCCTCCCAAAGCAACTCCACTTGCATCCGTTTGTACCAAAAACGGCGCTGACCCATCCGCGGCTGCCTTCATGTCAGGCAATGCCAATACAGGGGCTGAGGAGAGTGCGGTCTTCAACTCGTCGAAGGCCCATTGCTGGAGTTCTCCCCATTGCCACGGTACGTCGGTCTTGGTGAGCGAGGTCAAGGGTTGGGCAATCTCCGAGAACCGGTGTACGAACCGGCGGTAGTACCCCGCTAGCCCAAGGAACTGTCTGACGTGGGTCACCGTCTCCAGCTTCGGCCAGTCTTTGATGGAGGACACCTTGTCATGCTGTGGCTGGCATCCTTCGGCGGAGAGAGTGTGGCCCAGGAACCGTAGTGACTCCTTCAACATCTGCGCCTTGGAGGCCTTCAAATATACCCCTTTTTCTCGACAAGTGTCCAAGAACTGACGAACGTGGTCGTAGTGTTCCTCCACCGTGCGCGAGAAGACGACCACATCGTCGATGAAGATTCGTACAAAGGGGAGATGACCGAGTGCACGCTGCATTCGCCGTTGATATTGAGAGGGAGAGTTCTGCAAGCCCTGGGGCATCACCAACCATTCATAGGCCCCCATCTGGGTGGTGAAGGCGGTCTTTTCCACGTCCTCCTCGGCCATCGGCACTTGCCAGAATCCGTCCACCGCGTCAAAGGAGGAGAAGAACGCTGCCCCTTGCATCTCGTCAAACATCAGTTGGATGTCCGGTAGTGGGTACCGGTCCCGCACCGTCTGCTGGTTCAATTGTCGGTAATCCACCACCAAACGTAATGTCTTCGGGTCACCAGGCTTGGGTACCATCAGACATGGGGCGGCATACGGGCTTGACGACGGCCGGATGTAACCCTTCTTCATGAGCTGCTCGATACGTTCACGTAGCTGGCGTAGCTCTTCAGCGGTCATCTTGTATGGGCGCCTACATGGTGGTCCACCCTCCGCGTCCGGCTTGCGGTCGATGCGGGCCTTGTCCTCCTCAGTGCGACGCAACTTGGATGCCTCCGGTAAGGCTGAACACAGGGTATCCAAATACTTCTCAAAGAAGGCGTCAAAGCGCTGCCTCCACGTGCTGCTTACCGGTGCGTCTCGAGTATCTTGACGGGGCCCTTCCTTCTCCAGGGTGGTGTGAGATGACGGTACTTCAGCAGCGGTAGCTGCGAAGGCTCCTGCCTCATGGTCGTCCCCGCGCGCCGCCATCATGAGCCACTGAGGTTGCGATTCTTCATCCCCGGCCAGGCGCCTGGTTTCCGCGTGGATGAGGTGCTGCTTCAGTTGCGTTGCCGTCAAGAACACCTCATCGATCAGCCCTGCGCCCTGGGCCTTGCCCTGACCCATCCCCGGACTACAACCCACGAGCGTCACCCGTTGTTGTCCTCCACCATTTGCTCGCGTGTTGAAGGAGACGGAACCGTGACCGGCATAATCCAACGTGATTGGGGAGAGACTGCGAAGCCACTTACCCCCCAACACCACGTCTACTTGGATTCCTAACGGCAAGACCCGTAGAGCCATCCGCTTCTCGCAGTAGTTTACTCCCGACGCCGCGTGTGCGGTGAACTTGGTGTACGCCACCTCTCCAGCGGTCTTTACAGACCCATCTGCCAGCGTGACCTTCATTGGTGTCCCTGAGCGCACTGTCAAGTCGCAAGTGCGGGCACATTCCGCCGAGATGAAGTTGTCTGAGGCGCCTGAGTCCACCAACACCTTCACTCGATGTCCACGAAGGTAGGCATAGAACACCAGGAGTAGGGGTCCTTCCTCGTCTCGCACCGCTGACAGTGTGTGTGCCAAGAGTGTCCCTGCTCGAGAGTTCGCCTTCCAGCGCACCCCCCCATCCAGTTGAACACGCTTACATTTAAGAGCATCTTCGATTGGGTGTGAACTCAAGGCGGCTGCAGTCTCGTCCACCAAGGCGTTGCACTCGTACTCTTCGCCACTGCCGTGTTCAGTAGCACTGACGTACATGGTGGCGTTGGTCGAGGCACTGACGTGAGTGGTATCACTGTCAGTGGGGCTGACGTGGGTAGTGTCACTGTTGGTGTCGCTGACGTGAGTGGTGTCGCTGTCGGTGGCACTGACGTGGGTCGTGTCGCTGTCGGTGGCGCCAACGTCGGTGGCGCTGACGTGGGTAGTGCCACTGTCGGTAGCGCTGACATGCGTGGAGTCGCTGTCTGACCCGCTTTCCAGCGGCTGGGACCCATTGGATGCATGCCGGGCCGGGCGCGTTGCACGCTGGACCAGGTGCGTCGCCTGCTCAGCGATACAGGTTGCATGCTCAGCTGGCCGCGTTGCTTGCCCCGCATGCCCCGCATGCCCCGCTGCATGCCCCGCTGCATGCCCCGCTGCATGCCCCACTGAGCTGGTCGCATGCACAGACTGGCATGTCGCATGCCCCGTATGCCCCGCATGCCCCGTATGCCCCGCATGCCCCGCATGCCCCGGGGCAATATTAACTTCACAGTCTTATATTCCACTGTTTTATTGCATGACAAACTCTGACTTCTAGCCTAGAATTACAATCACTTTTCCGATATAATGTCTGGTCTCAAACCTAATACATCTATATCCTTATGTTCAGTCTTGGCATACAGCCTAACACTAACATGTAAAACTTGTCCTTAATTCATTCTCTTGATCAACACTAACTGAGGTTCACTTTTCCCAAGCTTCCCCTTTCATCATGTTGCTCTTTAACTCACTAGCAGGATTCCTAGATTGACATCTGTCATCGGCCAATTACCAGCAGCCCATGCCTGATTCTGTTACTTCTCCACCAATCATCAGGCAGATCATGATACTTGTATTGCCATTGCAGATCTTCTCCTGGAATCTACCATGAATCATTTCATTACAGATCTTCTCCTGAAATCTGCTTTGTCATCGATTATTTTCCCCACTCGCTCACTTATGTGAATATCCGATAATTCCCCATTATTCGCGAGTGGGGCATGCACGCTCGGGGCATACCCATGGGGCATACGCCTCGGGGCATACCCATGGGGTATACGCCTCGGGGCATGCCCATGGGGCATACGCCTCGGGGCATACCCATGGGGCATACGCCTCGGGGCATACCCATGGGGCATACGCCTCGGGGCATACCCATGGGGCATACGCCTCGGGGCATACCCATGGGGCATACGCCTCGGGGCATACCCATGGGGCATACGCTCGGGGCATACCCATGGGGCATACGCCTCGGGGCATACCCATGGGGCATACGCCTCGGGGCATACCCATGGGGCATACGCCTCGGGGCATACCCATGGGGCATACGCCTCGGGGCATACCCATGGGGCATACGCCTCGGGGCATACCCATGGGGCATACGCCTCGGGGCTTACCCATGGGGCATACGCCTCGGGGCATACCCATGGGGCATACGCCTCGGGGCATACCCATGGGGCATACGCCTCGGGGCATACCCTTGGGGCATACGCCTCGGGGCATACCCATGGGGCATACGCCTCGGGGCATACCCATGGGGCATACGCCTTGGGGCATAGCCCTGAGCTGTCCGTGCCTCCCGGTACACACTGTATGCAAAGGTAGGCTGGACAAAAGCAGCATTCAAGCTGAAAGAAGGCACTGCATGCAAAAGGATTGCAGAATGAAGGTTGAACGAGAGCACTGCATATAGAAGAAAGGCACAGTAAAGGCTGAACAAAGGCATACCTGGAGGGAGTGCTGCGCCATGTTCTTTGCATAGGTGCTCCATTGCACAGATTCCGTGAACAACCGCCTCATTCCGTTCTTGTAGTTTCTCGGGCTCTTCACCCACACGACACACAACACCATGCTTAAGGGTGCCAATCTTACGTTCCAAATACAGATCACGCCGCCTTGCGACTGGTCATGCCTTCATCTTCTCTGATTGGAAAAGATGGCATACAACATAGTGCAGATTTGAGGTAAGTTCTGAGAAATGGCGGTTTTCTTCCAAGAGCTCTCCAAGCTTCCTAGCTGAATCTTGGGCTCGTTGGCTACTATCCTTGAATGATACGCCAGGATGGCATATTAAGAACCACCCATGCATCACCATATTGTACAAACAGTGGATGCAGTCCTTCATGTACTGTGCCTCCACATAGTCCTGTAGCAATTCAAAAAAGCCAACCACACATGAATCTAAGGCTGCCTGCAGATAGAAGGAAGCCTGTTGCAGGAATGCACTGCCTGAAACAGGGGGG
>LGRX02015740.1:11784-23562 GCA_001247695.2 Cymbomonas tetramitiformis | reverse complement strand
ACACGCCTAAACGTTTCACATCGGGTGTAGACCAGGGGTGGACAGTTATATAATCGTTTGGCGTATATAAGCCGATTAGGTAAATATCGTCATTTCGATCAGAAATTCAAGCAGCTCGTGTCAAGATCGCTGACTTTTGATTGTGTCACAGGCATCGTTATGTATAATTAGAAATTAAATACGCATATATTGACCTTACGAAATAATAATAATAATAAAACATTTACGCTAGCAAAGGGGACAAAGTCCTGAGAGTGCGGTATCCCTGCAAAGCAGGCTAGTGAAAACACCAGGGGCTACTCCCTCTACTATAGCGCGCCCACAAAGGGGCTCAACCCACTTTTCAGCAGGGTGACATCTAGAGAAAAAGCTAGGCGCTAAGCAAAAACTCTAGAAGATGGAGAAGCAGCCATGGCCGGGTGAGTGGAGGGGTGGCTGAATCTGAGCGGTGGGGAGGGAAGTCGAAGAATTAAGGGGGTATTTGGAGACGTTGAGGAAGGGGTCGTGTGGGCGGGGAGAGGGGTGGTGTGGGGGGAGGGGAGGGGGAGGGCCCCTCCCCTAGGGGACGGGGAACCATCTTGTATTGCAAGACTTTTGAAAATTACTGCAGAAGGGTTTGAAGAAAGTCGTTTGATTGCTGCACAGCTTCTGTTTCTGTCATGGTCTCACTTGTCAGGGTCATGACCGATGACATATGTGTCATACATGTCATACGTGTCATACCTGTCAGACATGTCATACCATGTCATGTCATACATTATGACAGTCGGTCGCGTCATATATTATTATGACAGTCGACAGTATGGTCGACCATGACTGTACATGTCGAGTCGCGTCATATATTTATGACAGTCGTCAGTACGGTCGACGATGACTGTACATGTCGCCAGATGATAATGTCATATCATCAGGCATCCCTGTCATCGAGAGTTCGTATGTCGAACTCGAAGATGGCAAAGCAAAGATACATCTTGAATACAAACAAGAACCATCTTGGCTTTCAGCATGCGCGGAACTCGCATGCGCAGCATGAACGAACTAGTCGTTATTACCATGCTGGTCGTTCAACCTACGTCTCGGGTTCACAACCCAATGGCGGTACCATCTAAGATGATGGGAGACGTTAGGTACAAAAGTGAGGAAGCGTTGTGCTTCAGGAGATCTTCTTACAGAGACTGCACTCACAAACCCGCTCATCCGTACACTTGCATCGCTGTTCAACTTTGCAGTGTTTATTTTGTATATTGATAATATATTCACGGCGCTTGTCTGCATAGCCGTATCAGATGGTATTCTAAAAGTCGTCAAGGCACGATACTCGAGAACTCAAGTGGGTGCAGCGATAGACGTAGTATATTTGATATTGTTCGCAGGTTTGCAGGTGGGCGCATATCGACAACGCTCGCATAATATTGAATATCTGCAGGGCGAATAATATACAATCGCATATTGACAGCGCAGAGATAGCGCGAGGAGATTTCTCGCAGCATACACGCGGAAACAGCTGATCGCACACATACGCGATAAGGTGTGCGCAGGGCATACATCGACGCAGCAATGAAACGTATTCGCATAAATGGTTCGCAAATGTATGCATGTTCGCAGATGCGACAAATCATCGGCGAAATCGCTTTCGCGTGGAAAATCATCAGCGCAGTATCACGATTTTCATGATAGCACTAAATTGCTTCATACATGCAGCATGCGCGATGGTCACTAATTTACAGATGCAGCATGCGCGATGGTCGCATATTTCTACAGAAGTCAATCGCAGCATGCGCGCGCTTGTATGAATCACTTTCAAAAATTGTCCAGAATGATATATTACATAGTTGTCATCGGCAGAATTTTGATTCGTATACATGTCAGCGCTCGCATTCGTATGCGACGTACATCAGTGATTTTTGCAATGCAATTCCTTCGCACTGTTTACAATGTCAGCGCGTACAATGATTTATGGCCTGTCAGCACGATATACGTTCTTCATGATTTTGTCATAACCGCCGATGATTTGCCCTTTTCTTTCCTAAGGTGGCCGCATTACCGGTAATTTGAACAATGGGTCAGGTAATACCGGGTAATTTACCGGTAATACTCTTACCGGTAAATTACCATTCGAGATTACCCTCACTGTTAAGGAGCGCTTTTGAAGAATGGTCAGAGTAATACCTGGTAATTTACCGGTAATACCCGTACCGGTAATTTACCAAAAAAATTACCCGGCTTTCATATTCTTTCCCATCAAAGGGGGGATTTCCATAAACGATTCTGCCGATGCCTGTTATCGGATCCACGTAGGCATCCCAAGCGAGACCATCAAAGCCAATTTTCCCATGATGGCAAAAGGGCCTGAGAGCTTTCTTCATTCTTGTGGTGGGTATGCATCTTCTCGAGTGAATTCTAGGGTGGGCATTTAGTGGGTTGGAGAAAAGTTCACAGCCGTTTTTGTCAAGGTTCCTGTCATCCACCAAAATATCTAAGAGGCTTCTTCTGATTGCGTAACAATTTTTAGGATCCCCCGATTCAGACTTACATGCATTGAGTGCTTCGTGGATATCGTGTGCCCTATTCGAGTACTCCGCAAGTGAGCATGGAACTGCTTTGTTGGAAAGGCGGTGCCAGGCCAAAAGTTTCCAAAACTCTTTCTTCTGGACATATTGGAGTTCGGGATATTTAATTGTCCCCGTGACATGGTCCACTTCAGGTTTAGCGGCCACAGCAATGGTATTCTTTTTTGAACTTGATGGTCGGTACATGCTAGCTTCCGGGAGAGCGTGTAAGTATAATTCCTCCTTCATTTCCTGTCTAAGGTCAGCAAGTGGAAAAAGTTTCGATGGCTCTGTTTTGATGTATGTGGTACCTTTTCCAGGGTTTAGTAGTTTGGGCTTTTCTGAGATTTCTTCGGCAATGATTTTCCTTAGTTCGCCATCTTGGGTTGTTCTAAGACTATGCAAGCTATTATTATGTCCTGAGCATTCAAGTTGGATGTGTTCGAAGGTGCATTTTGTATTCTGTTGGCAGTAGGGGCAGTTTTCAGTCCCGATTTTCCCCAGTTTAAATAAACGTGCTGGAGAGGCTTGGAGACCCAGGAGTTCTCTGCTTCTAGAAGCGGTGAAAGCTTTAGGTGTTATTTTGGAAATATCTTTAGTGGGGGCGGTGTTATTCTCGTTGAGCATTCTCAAGTACTTCCCTTGAGACTGTAGGGTTCTCCAATTATGATAGTGTGAGAGACGTTGAATTCTTCTAATGTGACTACGGATATCGCCTAAGATAGGGATCTCAAAAAAGAATAACGAGAAGGGTAGTTCCTCGGCAGGGTCGTAGCGGGAGATGTCTAGACAGCCCCCTCTGAATGAGGCTCTTTTAGCAGTACGGTCCACTCTGTCATGGACTTTGTCATTATTGTGACCCCTAATCCATTTGAGGATGATTTTGCTGTGGTTTCCTTCACTGTAAAATCCAAGTTCTTCTAATAGTAGGCGAACAGCCTGCACATCTCTGCGATTAGCTTCACGTAATTTGTCCCGAGCACTCATGGACCTGCCATCCTTTGTTACAGCAGATATTGCTGCCATGGAGTCAATGGCATGTACCATTGGAGTAATAGATTTGAGGAGTTTCTCTTTTTGTTCTGTGAGTAGAAATCGCAGTCCCGCAATTTCAGCAGATGTGCTACTCGGGTTTTGGATATCTTCCTTGATAAGAAGCCCCGATGCGGAGAAAGTTCTTGAGGGGGGGATATTCATCTTCCGAACAAGTGGCATCCCGTTGTCAAAGTTTTTTATGGCATATGCTGCACCACTGCATGTTGTTTTCTTTCCAGCAAATAGAGAACCATCGCTTGCCATATCATAATCTTCCATTTGTTTGCTCTTTTCGGCGTTGGGGGTGGATTCTTCTTCCGAGTCGCTAGGGCAGCTGTATTCACTTTCTTCCTCCGCAGTTTTGTTTTTCATTCTGGCAATAATGGTCTCATACTGTCTATCTGAGATGTAATCATAGTGTGAGTTAATATCACTGACTGTAGCAAGGACAGAAGAGGGCGGGTCCATATGGTCATTATATTCGAAAATAGAACCTGCTGGAATTAGGATGCAACCGTCATTGGTGATGCTATATTCAAAGTCGTATTTAAAACTGTTGGTGCCTTCGATTCTGACAAAGACATTAGGGTTTATGGCATTGTTACTGTATTCTGTATATTGTATTGACATGGCCTCTAAGTCAATATTGGTAATGTGAATAAGAGAGATGGAATTTCGGTCACCATTTCCTTTCCAATGAAATTCACCCGTGTCGGGGGGTACTATGTTGTCTCTATATTGTTTCTTGACATATCTAGCCTGTGGGTCCAAATCTACAGGGTTTTGAAGCATTTCCTTTTCGATTTCGGTTAGCCATCCGGGGGGTCTATTACCATTCAGCCTGAAAAAGCCTTTACTTTCTTGCCAGTTTTTTAACATCCCACCGCAGGGAGTTAGAAAGGAACCTGTGTGCTTGAGGTTGTATTTTTGTATTGCGGAGGTAACATTCCTCGACATGTAGAGTTGTCTGGGAAGGGTGGTGATTAATGTGGTTTCACCCGCTTCATTTTCAGGGTAATTTTTAGAGTCGATAGCGTATCCAAGTTTTGCCATAATGTGACCTGTACGCCTAAACCAGTTAAAGCGTTTGTCTTTAGTGTGACTGTAGGTTGCATAGTGTGATAAGGGGAAACCCGAGATGGCATTTTTACCCATTTCGTTGTTCATGTTTTGAATTATTATTTTAAGCCATAGATTGCTGTTTCTACGGTATAGTGAGATGAGGTGGGGATCAGTGATACGGTCCGTGTGGTTGTGTTGCCAATATTCGTGTTCATCCGCAGAACACAGGGTGTTCATAGTTTCGGTAATACACGACGCGGTTACAACATCAAAGACACTATCAATACCGTACCCGCCTTGGCAGACTGCTGTCCAGATTATTTGGTGATTGGTGTCAACTGGGCAGCCCAAATATTTAATTATAAACGAAGCTATCATTTTGTCTAATTCAATTGCGACATTCTTTGAGGAGTTGGCAATTGCTGAGGTAACTTTAAGGGGGTATGCCATCCTCGGAACTACAACCGCATTTATAACATATCTTAGCTGGTGTAGAGTCATGTGTTGTAGTTGGATGGATATTAAGGTAGATTTAAGTCTGTCGATAAGGATTTCCGCCTGTTTGTCCCATTCCCCATTTAGTGCAAACCATACTCCGAGATATCTGTTTACCTCTTTGCTGTTGGAGAAATCGAGGAATTCTGGTGACTCAGGGGGTATCCATTTCGAATCAATGGAAGGACTTGAGTCATTTGTATTGGGCTCCAGATGACCCCCTGAGATGAGTAAATCATCGGACAGGTCATATCGCGTTACTGTTTTGCCCTGAGGTTTGATGCGCTTTCTGTAAGAGTATTTGGATTTCTTAACATTGATGGGAATACCAATGAAGCTCATAAATTCATTAACTATACCTAGCATGTCTTGAACTTCGTCTTTAGTTTTCCCCACGAGAATGATGTCATCACAAAAGAACCGTGCAAAGATATTTAAAGTGGTGTCCTTTTCTAATAGGTTTTGGGAGGGAGGAATAACATTATTTCCTGGTTTGTCTGGTCTATGGCGTTCCGAGTTCAGTTCATATCCATATGTGGTTCCTGTCGGGTTTACACCGTTTGCTCTTTTTGCTAACCAAATTGCCAGAATGTCCATAATGGCTACAAACCTTAGTGGGCTCAAAACTTCTCCCTGAGGAACTCCACATTCTAGGGACCATTCATCCGTGAGGCCTTCTTCGGTGAGTACCATTCTAGAGGCATCATTGGTAATGTCTGAGATGATGTTGATTATTTGTGATGGGAGTCCCAACTTTCTGAGCGCTAAATTGCTCATCCAGAATTCAGCTCTGTCAAATGCTTGTTTGAGGTCCAGGTAAACTACGTGGAGGTCTTTGTCGTATCTATTGGCATCCGAAATTACTTCATTCAGAATTTGGAGTGAGTCATCTATGTTTTTATTCGGAAGAAAGGCATCTTGAATGGGAAAGAGAATGGGGTGGGTGTTAAGTATTGTTTTGAGACGGTTAGCAATTATTGTATTAAATAGTTTAAGACCCGTTTCCAACATTGTGAGGGGTCTAGAATTATCTATTGTACATGGTGCAGAGGGATTTTTAGGGATTGGAAGGATGACTCCAGATTTTGCACTCTTTGGAAATTTCCCAGTTATAAGAATGTGGTTAAAAAGTGAGACAGTAACCTCTTGAAAATTCTTTGGGCCCTTGATCCACTGCGAGTATCTCATCCCTGAGGGTCCTGGTGCTGTAGAGATACCACAGTCCGAGTATGCTTGTTGGAGTTCTTTGTGCGTGATTTCTGTCAATAGTCTCGCGGCAGCCGTAGGCCATGCCGTAGTAGTAGGCCATGTCAATCCCCAAATCTGCCTGAGACAAATCCTGAAAGGCTAGCAGGCTCAGAGTGTCAGGAGGCTCGGGCGGCTGAAGCGGTGGCACATCGTGAGCCAACAAGAAACCCTGAGCCGGGTTCACAGAATCAACAAAATCATTCGTAGAGTAAAATGACGGAGCCTCCCAATCGAGATCACCACCAGGCGAAGGCACCTCCGTAGCCGGTGCACATGCCGACACAGCAGAGGCCGTGGATGCCGAAACAGCTACACCTGCAAAAGAAATGCACAAGAGAGAAAGCATGGCGAGAGCGCCGATTGCCGGCGTGCCAAAGCCGAAAGGCGGCACACCGCACCCGATAGCACCGGCCGGAGCTCGCGGCTTCACCGCGAAAGTACCGTCGGCGAAATCCTCGTAGTCGTCCGTGTCATAGCCTGTCAGGTCAGACGGGTGGACGGCGGCGTGATTCACCGTCTGCACGAAGCCTCCGAACTCACCGCATGTCGCCTCCGTGGTGGTTACCCGCGCCGATTGAGTTGGCGCGGGCTGTACATCCTTCACCTGCGAAACAGGCATAGCAGGGGCCGGCACGGCGGACGCCGATGCCGCCGCACCACCTGCCGGAACCTGCCCCTCCGGTGTGATCCCCGCCGCAGCGGCAGGGCCACACACCAGAGCCGACGCATGCTCCTCAACCGCACTCCCAGGAACAAAGGATGCGTGAGTGTAATGTACCTTTTCTTGGGCGGCCTGAACCTCAGTGGTGAGGGCATCAAGCCGCCGCAAGATGTCCTCGTCGTCCGCGCCGTCGGCCGCAGGCTGCACGCTGAAGCCGTAGGCCGACACGTCGATGCCGCCAATCCCGCCCGCGAAAAGCACAGCGGGAGGACCGTAAGCCGACGCCGCACGGGCAAAGGCCTCCGGACCATCATCCGCAGCCTCCTGGAAGACCTGCACAAGTGCCAGAGTGTGTAGACCCTCCGCATCCTCCTCCTCAATAGGAATGCAGAAGGCCGCTGCTGTGGCCGACGAATGCTGGCGCCCACCAAGAGGGCAGTCGCGGTACGCGTGATAGGCGTCCCCTTTGCCCGCCTTGCGGCAACGGTGGCAAAGGGGCTTCGCCTTCATGTTGTCTCTGTCGAACCCCACAGGCGGTGCCGCGTGCACACCCACCCGATGGCCTCGCGGATGCTGCTTACCGCGCGGTTGTGGCTGCTGCTGGCGAACCGCGCCCGCACGATTGTCCCGCACGAGCGCCTTCAAGGCGGCGATCTCGTCGAGGAGAACGGCGTACTCAGACGACGTGATAAGCGCGGAGTGCTCACCGCCCGCCCCCAGCGTTTGCTTCTCACGCACTGCCACTCCATCGTCCGACTGCGCCCAGGCCTGAAAGATGGCCACGACGAGGGCCTGAAGCGAGCGGAGAGTGACCCCGCCGAGGTCACCCGCAAGCGGGTACCGCACCTTCACCGCCGCGTAGAAGATCGGGTCGAGGCGGTTGTAGAGCGACAGCTTGCGGGTCTCGTCGGTGGGCTGCCAGTCAGGAGCGCGGTTATCCCGCACCAGACGTTGCTCACGAGCCAAGATGGGCTGCGGGTCGACGCCTGCGGGATAACGCAGAGCTGCGTGCTCCTGCTGGTGGCTCTCACGTAGCGCGGCCGGCACGCTCCCCTTGATAATGTCGATAAGGGCGCGACGTCCATCTCGGTCAGCCGAGAGTCCGTACCGCGAAGCCAGGTGTCCGCCACGGAGTTGCGCTCCACGACGAGGGCCAACACGTCGTAGAGAAGCCCATTAACCTTCTCGATAACCAGAGAGGTGGGGTCGTCGAGGTCAAAGGGAGCCAAATCCAGCCCAGCGGACTGAAACTCGGTACGAAGCTGCACCACCAGCTCGGAGAGGCGGTCCGCGTCGTCAGTACCACGATAATGATGTTTCTTGGAACCAAGGATATCCTCGCGGATACCCTTGGCCCAAGCCCGATGTAAACGCCCCTTGTAGACCATGTCGACCGCGGCATGTTGGTCAACAAGGTGCTTCCGCAACGCGACAGCGGTGTCGCTGTTGCTGGAAGCAGCAGGGGGCACCACAGGCGGGGTGCTAGCGGTTGGGGTGTCCCGAACCGCATCTATAAGCCTTATTGAGGCGTCCAAGTCGGAGTCCTTCAATAGGCGCTTGCGAGCTCGAGTAGATGTCGCCATACTTCTGAAAGCCAGAGAAAAGATGATGCGCGGCAGCACGTTTGGGTGTTGTGGCGGAAATGGAGTGAAGACGTAACGGCAGAACGTGCGGAGCGGCGAAAAGAGCGTGGGGCACTTGCAAATGTCGGTGTGGTCGAAGGTGTCCGGAGCACCAGCCCAAAATACGTGAACCAGCGGGATCAGTGCAGGTAGAATAACGCAAATGAACATTGCCAAAACCGAGCAATAGCAACGCGCGGTGCCCATGACTCGCAGCCGCAAAAAAGACGCCTACCGTAAAGCCATGTCCCAAATCCTAGTCGTACCCAAACGCGCAAGTGCGCACCACCTCTTCAAGCGGCTACTTAGCCAATCATGGCCAAGATAGCAAGTGGAATGAAAACGTGGATGGGGCCACGACCTACCGGAATATCCAAGTACACTAGATATCAGAAAGTCCCGTACTCGTGTGGATAAACTGTATAAGATAAATAAACCCTAAGCTAGATATACCCGGAACGGTCTCGGACGGTCTCGGAGTCTAGCCTACCTGTGACACAGCGTGTGTCACAGTACGAACCTACATATCAGTCAGCAGTCCAGTGTTGGTCCTAGGGATCTGTCATAGGGGCCTGACCGGGACTCCCAGTCAGGGCTGCCTATACAGATTTCAGCAGGACATGCAGACGTACGAAAATGTGCCAATTCATACGAAAATTCGTACGAAACCCATATGGACAGCTAACTGACGTTGCCACGCGTGTGGACAACCGCTCTCATGGAACCGTATGGACTAGAATGCTTGCGGAATCCACAAAGACAACACATAGCGTCCATCCATAATCTAACGTGTGTACGACGAGTTTACAACCTTGACGTAAGTGTCGGTGCATGAACGTATGAACATCGTTGTCCATACGCTAGAAACCTAAGCCGAGCGTACGAACGCCGTACGGACGCCGTACGGATGACGTACGAACTACAAAATGCTCGGCCGCGGGCGCGGTACGCTGGCGCGGTACGCTGGCGCGGTACGCTGGCGCGGTACGCTGGCGCGGTACGCTGGCGCGGTACGCTGGCGCGGTACGCTGGCGCTGGCGCGGTACGCTGGCGCGGTACGCTGGCGCGGTACGCTGGCGCGGTACGCTGGCGCGGTACGCTGGCGCGGTACGCTGGCGCGGTACGCTGGCGCGGTACGCTGGCGCGGTACGCTGGCGCGGTACGCTGGCGCGGTACGCTGGCGCGGTACGCTGGCGCGGTACGCTGGCGCGGTACGCTGGCGCGGTACGCTGGCGCGGTACGCTGGCGCGGTACGCTGGCGCGGTACGCTGGCGCGGTACGCTGGCGCGGTACGCTGGCGCGGTACGCTGGCGCGGTACGCTGGCGCGGTACGCTGGCGCGGTACGCTGGCGCGGTACGCTGGCGCGGTACGCTGGCGCGGGGGTACGCTGGCGCGGTCGAAGTGGCCGAGCTTCTCATTATACATCGACCTCCTGAAAAGTAAATTCTCTTCACAACGAAACAAGGCGCGGTATATCCATATCTCGGATATGTGATAATTGTATCGATATATGGCTACTGCCCAAAATCACGGTCCTGTCACAAGGACCGAAATGATTTGGGGCTATCTGCCGCGTTTTTTCGATATAGTTGATATTTGAGTGTTTTGACACCATATTTGGGTGTCCAAGAATTTATTCCGAACCTCTTTTGGGTGCTATACTCGATATGGGCATGATTGTGCTTGAGAGGAACGAAACGCGGGGGTAGTACCGACGAAAATTAAATAAAAATGCCGGTCCTTTCACAAGGACCGGAGTGCCCGAAGCCGCGTACACCTACTCGATGGCTTCCAAATGCATCTAGCAATTAAACATATCATGTTTATGACCCAATAGTGCAAATTAGGACCTTAAAAATCTGTCAACCCATGCATATCTTGTACAACCTGATTCACGGGGTCCACTGCGTGATTTTTGGTGATGGTTGGGGACCGACCACACGCAACTACTATGCGCGAAAGATGAAGGTCCATCGATCGTGGGTTATCGCACCCCCAGCCAGAAATGCAAACGATCGAAGATCTGCTGCGATGCGTCTCGCGGGTAAGATTGTAGGTCGTTTGCGAGTTTCTGTTGTTCCATACGGGTGAACACCTTGTTCCGTCCAGACGGACGGCGCACGGACACCGAATGGACGGCCTATTATGGACCATCCATCCAGTGTATGCCTTACAATGGGAATTCTTTGCAGACAAACCATCACCATGAAGACTGCCACTCAACGCAAAGACCGGTGCAATCAAGTGGGTACGGGGTCTGAAGCGCTCGCGACTAATATGGGACCGCTAGCGAATAAACTTCTGTAGCAAAAGTACAAGAACTCGAACAAGGTGCGGAAGGTAATTCAGGATGTTCCTTTCATGCCGGCTTGGCTTGCCCGGTACAAAGAAAATGCTGCCCCTTTGGCCATTCGACGACGAACTTATTGCTTGCAAGTTGTGTAGTCGGATCGCAAGGCGGATTTTTCCGTGAACTCGATGGTAACAGTAGTAGCGAGGATGACCGTAGTAGTTCTGATTCAGATGATTGCGGATGATACACGATGTATTATATATGTAAATAAAGCGTGTGTACGGACACCTGTATTCACACGCCTGATTCCGCTCATTCATGCGGCAAACCCTCATTCACACGTGCGAATGCATGTGTCCACACGCGTGTTTCAACGAACTCGCTCCAATTTCGACGTCCATACGTAAGGATTGGCGAATTCCGATCTCCCATACGTCTGTCCACACGTCGTCCGTACGCATGGGTTCGTTCGGCGACACGCCCCTACGTATGGTGCCCATATATGGCTGATGAAGGGGCAAGTAACGCTCGGGCACACCCAGTCCCGGGTGCAATGGCTGTACACACGTGCGGACAAGCGCAAACGAGTGGCGCAGCACGGGCCTCACACTGTCCATACGCCCGTCCACACGTCGTCCGTGTACGCGTCGGTACGACCCAGGGACACGCCCCCATGGTGTCCATGTGGCTGATGAAGGGGCAGGAAATACTCGGGTACACCCAGGCCCGGGTGCAATGGCTGTCCACACGTGCGGACAAGCGCACGGGCCTCACACTGTCCATACGCCCGTCCACACGTCGTCCGTACGCGT
>LGRX02015740.1:0-10123 GCA_001247695.2 Cymbomonas tetramitiformis | reverse complement strand
GATAAGTGCGGCGAGTAAATTCAGGACACCTCATGTAAATTCACGTGGTAAATGCGGCGAATAAATTCAGGGCACCTCATGATAAATGCGGCGAGTGAATTCAGGCATGGAATAATGACTTTCCATTGGCCAAATGAAGATTTAGGGGCTAGAACCCGTTACAGTTTTGGGAAATGTGACAGAGCATTGAGATATAAGTAAGCTCTGACTGAAGGTCAGGCTAGTGGACTCATTATTATCTTGCCTTGCAAGAGTGCTAGGTGGCTGTTCGCGTGCCAGTGCTAGAGTGCTAAGATAGTTCTGCTCACAGCTTTGGATAATAATTCGTACTTTGTGTTATTATACCAACTTTTTATGAAAATATTTTACTGCTGTTTTCATCCTTTTTCAAGATAATAATGTCCTGCGCGGAGCGGCTTTTTATTTCAGTGTTAATTCAGAAGTAAAGACCCTTTGGCGAGAAGTCGGCAGCAGTTTGTGAGAGCGGATTCGGAAGTCAGGCGACTCCAGGGGCACCCACGGTGCACTGGCGGACCCTTCCTCTTCTCTAAACTTGGTAGTACCTGCACGGAAAAAGGCTGCCAGCGACGGCGACAGCGGATCAGCACCGAATTCACTGGTTGATGAGCGGCTTCCTCCTATCCTGTGATATGTTCAGCTTTACCACCTTGTTCTACAGTGAATCCAGGGGTACCCACGGTGCACTGGCCTAACTGAAAGGCAAGTGTGCGACCTGGAAGTCAATTAGCGGCGGCATCTGCCTGGGCTTACCAACTAGGAGCGGATCAGCAGTGAGTTATTATCTTATGAGTGGACTTTCACCTTACGGTTTCTCTGGCAGTTCCACCTTGTCTGACGGTTAATCCAGGGACACCCCTGGTGTACTGGCCTAAACCTGAAGCAGGAGCGAGCTTGCCAGAGGGATAGCAGCGGCATCAACCCTGAAGGTGACAAGTGAGTGGCTTTTATATACACCATTTACTGGTTTGGCAGAGGTGACTGGTGGATTCAGACCTAATTGAGTACTGGCCCAGCCTGGAGTACTGTTGACTGCTTGGGGATTCTCTGGTTCTTTATCATGATGTGTATGAGAATTCTTTTATCTCTTCTACAATACTTGGCAGCCGGTGAGGCCCTTATATCATCAGCTATTTTCTGAATGAGCAGTGGTGCTGCGAATCCAGGGGTGCTCAGCACATTGGCTTAGCTCCCAACTCTATTTGGCAACTTTCTCTCTTGCTTACTGGACTGGGGGTGGACTTCCATGCCAACTTCCGTGCCCTTAATTAGCAGTGGTGCTGTGAATCCAGGGGTGCTCAGCACACTGGCTTAGCTCACACCACTGCGTATTCGTGCTATTTCTGGTGCCTGGTTGGAAGAGGTGCTGTCTTTATAGGCTCTGTGCTCTTGATGGACGTTGGCTTAGCTAATCCAGGGGTGCTCAGCACACTGGCCTAGTTCTGAGCCCCTCTTGCACGAGTATCCTGCGTCTGCTGTTGATCCAGAGCGTTGAGACATATCGCTGGACCTGTGGGCTTGCACTGGCTGCACGCGTTTCGTCCCCTTGTTTTTCCAGAACGGTGTGAATCCAGGGGCACTCAGTGCACTGGCCTAAACCAGCCTGGATTAAGCCCCTATTCTACATCTGCTGTTGATTCAGAGCTGTTAGACATATTGCTGGACTTTTGGGCTCGCGCTGGCTGCACGCGTTTCGTCCTTCTGCTGGTTCAGAACGGTGTTAATCCAGGGGCACTCAGTGCACTGGCCTAAACCAGTCTGAATTAAGCCTGCATCCTGTTGGTAAACAAGCTCTGCGCCAAAGAAGGACACGCTTCCTTAGCCCCACTTGCTGAGCACTGACGTAGCACTTGATCACGGAGAGCGAGGCGGAGCTGAGCGCTGCCACTGTCCAGTCCAGGCAGCGTGACGCACGGCGACTGGCACGGGAGACAAGCAGTCAGCAGCGTGACGTTGGCTATATGAGCACAGA
The DNA here is from genome assembly GCA_001247695.2 of Cymbomonas tetramitiformis. NCBI lineage: Eukaryota > Viridiplantae > Chlorophyta > Pyramimonadophyceae > Pyramimonadales > Pyramimonadaceae > Cymbomonas > Cymbomonas tetramitiformis. The sequence continues at coordinate 8,133 of LGRX02015740.1, read as the reverse complement.
AGGGTCAGGTCCAGAATCCAGCCCCTCCACACCAACTTCATTAGCAACAGTAAGGGCAGCAGCATCTGCAAAAGCAGCAGCAGCAGCAGCCAAACAGTTCCTCTTTGCGTTTGACGACGTAGACGAGATGGATTACCATGACAGAGACAGTCACACACTTGACAAGATTGATGACAAGCTTAGTTACACTGGTGGCAAGAATGAGGACAGGGCGCTTTTCATCAGGCGCTTTGTTGAAATGGTGGCAAAAGTACAGCGGGCTCACGAGGCTAAGATACGCAGGCATATGAGGTCAGCGGCGTTTCTCTCGCTCAACGCACAGGCAAAGAAGGCCTTCATGGAGTCCAAACCAGACTACAGATCGCTGTGGGACCTCTTGCCTTCACTCCTAGCAGGAGATGATCATGCTACCTCAGTCGCCTATGACTGGTGGTGCGCTGCATACATGAAGAATGGCCTTATGGCCTCCCATGCATGGCACGTCTTGAAGGACCTCACTACGAGGGACTCTTACCAGGGCTCAGTGCGCTGCGCACAACCTCCTTTCCATGAGCTGGCGCCAGGGGCAACATGCGCAGTCTGCAAGAAGTTCGAGGATAGTGATGCTGAGGGTGAGCTGTCTAACGAGTTGGAGGAGGATGCAACTTCCACCAAGGGTCTCACAGGGCCGGATGGCACGGAGGACTCTCACTATTTTTGGGCCTTGAGGGCGTTCATTGCAGAGCTCGAGGCCAAGTTCCTGCTGAAGGGCACCAAGGAGAAGGAGGACCTGCTGGTCGCCAAGTCGCAGACCGCCGAGCAGGATGGCTTTGCTTACGTGAAAAGCTGTCGACGCAGGGAAGCGGCGCTCAACGCTGGCAAGTCAGTGGGGGACTCCATCGTCAGACAGGACGTTGAGGAGTGCATCAAGGGTCTGCGCATCAAGGAGTACCGAGATCGCGTATCGGAGCAGTTGCGAGTCAGCCATCCTGCACCCAGCAGGGTCACCTGGGAGGACCTGGAGGTCATCGTGGAGGTGCAGGATAAGTTGAAGAACGATGCAGAAGCATGGGCCCTGACGCTCCAGCAGGAACTCGTACGCAGACTGACTTGCGTGTATTCCTGCTACGAAGCCAGGATGCTGGGGCTTGACCTCTCTGAGTTGGTGTCCTCCATGAGGCGTTCTGGCTCCTCCCACAAGACTGGGGACAAACGCAGGGACCCCAAAAAGAAGGAGCCAGCTCAGTCTGGTGGTGATGGTGCGAGGAGGCCTACAAGGGAGGCGAACAACGCGGAGAGGCAGAAGCCCACTTATGGCAAGGTGCCGCCACCTGACGCCTCGAAGCAGCAGTTCGAATGCGAGTACTGCTTCACGAAGATGCCCCATTCGCCAGAGCGCTGCTATACTGGAGTCGGGAGGCCAAGGTACCCCACAACTTCCACAATTGGTTCTCAGATGATGGGAACGTTCTATGGACCTGTGGGATCTGCGTTTTGCAAGATGTTGGAGATGGCGACTTTTGTGTTTGCGTTTTGAGCGGCTTCAGCTTACGTTTGACGGCTCGAAATACGCGCGGTGCTTGCGTTGTAAACACGAAAAATTTTCGCTATGGGACCTTCTTTGTTAAAGATTTGGTTGAGGATCTTCTGTGGGAACTTAAGATGCGACTGCGAGATGACTTGGGCGACTTTTCGTTTTTGAGTTTTGGGCTGTCTCTGCTTGCGTTCGACGGCTCAAATTGCGCGCGTTGCGTGCACTAAAAACACGGAAAAGTTTCGCTGCGAGATCTTCTTTGTGAAGGTTTTGATTGGGATCTGCGTCGGATTACTTTTTCTTGAGGCTCTGGACGAGATTTATGACTTGATCTTAAGAATGTTGAAGGCAGGTCCACTCCGACGGCTGTGGAGCTGGCAGGATATGCGCTTGGACGTCTTTAGTGGACCCGCGCTGCCGCTTTTTACTGGCTGGGTTTTTGCCAGATGTCGCGGATGCTAAGATTTGTTGCTGATTCCTTAAGTGTGGGCTTAAGTATGGGGGGGGAAAGTGCAAGCTTCCTTCTGAGACATAAATAAGCAAGACCGCTGGGGACTATGATAAAACTTTGCGGAATAGCACAAATAGCAAAAAACTTTCAGTTTTTAAGCATCCTAGAAGAGATTGGAGTCAGATGAGCCAGATCTTGTATTCTCACCATACTTAAGGCTATTTTTGGCAGCTGGTACCTTCCACCTTCTAGGGAAGTTCTTCATACCTTCTGGCTAAGTTCTCTACAGCTTTTGGCAGTATTTTGGCTCTACTGGACTGGTATTCTTGGAATTAATTTCTGGAAACGCCATGGACCCTTCCACCACCTTCCCTCTGACACCCTTAGACCCCTCTCCACCAACCGCTTCCACCACCGCACCTGGACCTTCGGGCCCTTCCACCACCACCTTCCCTCCTTACCCCTCAGTCGGTACTGGGCAGGTTGTAGACGTACACCAACCTGCCCCGGACGTGCCCGTCAGCATGCAACCGGGCATGCAACCCGGCATGCAACCTGGCATGCAACCTGGCATGCAACATATGCCAGGTGGCATGCAACCCAGCATGCCTCAGAGCCATTTTGTGCACGCCCCCTCTCAAACCTTCCCTTTTATGTTTCATCAACAAGAGGTCGGTTGGAGTGGCATGCAACAACATGCAACGGGCGTACAGCCGCATGCAACCAGCATGCAACCGCATGCAACCAGCATGCAACCGCATGCAACCAGCATGCAACCGCATGCAACCAGCATGCAACCGCATGCAACCGGCATGCTCCAGTATGCCCCAGACATGCCATATGCCCCCAGTAGGCCGTCTCCGCCTTTTGGAATGGCTCTCCACTATGCCACAGGCTCGCCAACCCATGCCTCAGGCGTGTTGACACATGCCCCATACACGCCCGCGCCAATGTCGACCACCTACGGGGATCCATGGACACTACCCGCCTATTTCCCACCGCCTCCACCTCCGGTATATGGAGCCGACCCTGCGTCGGAGGCACGAGCTAGAGAATGGTGGGCAGCGCGAGAGCGCATGGCGGCTGCGGAGCGGGCGGTGGCGACTGATATGAGAGTGGTCCCCCAACGACTGTATCCGACACCGCCGATGGAACCGACTCCCCACATCGACACTTCTCCTGACGAGGGTGTGGTAAACCATCAGCCGCATCACCGTCGCCGTGCTTCGGGTCCGGAGACTCTTGGGAGAACCTTGCCCATACACACGGAGCCCCAAGACGTGGTGACCGAGGACCTCTCCCAATCTCACGCGTCTCAACCCGGGAGCACGACCTCCGGCTCCGGCTATGAGTCTGCAGCGGGCACTCAGCATAGCCGCAGACGACGAGAACGGCGTCTCAAGTTGGAGAAGCATCGGAGGAAGGAGATGACGGACCAGGAGGTGTTGCAGCGGGTAGTGCGCGCAGAGACAGCTCGGTTTCTCGCGGAGACCGAGGCGGGGAGCCTGCGCGAACAGATGGCTCAGTTGGAGGCTGCTGCAGCGGGAGGCGGGGTGGCCGAGGAACGGCGTCTGGCAAGAAGACGCCGGGCAAGCTTGGACACCCCTGTGGTGTGCGGGGCTGGTGGGGGCCAGCCGCAGCATGCAGCGGGAGCGGCGGAGCATGCAACACAGCATGCAACACGACCGGCTGAGCATGCAACACGCCCGGCTTCGCATGCAACCAGCTCAACTTCGCATGCAACACAGCATGCAACCCGCCCGGCTGAGCATGCAACCCAGCATGCAACTCGACCGGCTGAGCATGCAACGGCCCCGTCTCAGCATGCAACACGCCTGGCTCCGCATGCAACCAGTGGGTTCCAGCATGCAACCGGCGCCTCCCAGCATGCAACCAGCGGGGGACAGCTTGCCTTGGGCTGGAAGGATGGGAAGTCGCACGCCGCTGATGAAGAATCACAGAGCCGGAGTAGCGACTATAAGGACACGGAGGACGACCCTGGTGACGACCCTGGAGATGACCCTGATGGTGACCCGACTGGGGGGGCGGGACCGTCGACGTCAACTACACGACTGTTAGTGGTCACTCCCCAAGGGGATTCCTTGTGGGTGCCCCCGGGTGAATTGGTCACTACAGCGACGTTACCCGAGATCACCTCCTCGCGCCATGGTCTGTCGGCAGCCCTGAAGATCTGTGACAATCTTGGGCTGAGTCCTACTCGATACATTCTGAGCGGGGCCGGTGGTACCTCTTTCCCCGAGATACGTCCGCTGCACACCACCGAGACCTCCACCTACGCCCTCTTGGTGGACCGCTCGGTGGCAGAGGATTCTATTCGAGGCACGAGGCGTCCCAGAATTCCGTCACAATGGTACCAATGCCCGAGACGACCGGTGGTGGACGCTTTCACGGAGTCGGAGGCGGAGACCTACGAGCTGGATGGGCTACAAGCCTGGGTGGAGGTATGTGCTGCTCCATGGTACCTGGCTGCATCGTTTGGGCCGCCTCCTACGATGCAGCCAGACCCCTCCACCTTCCCAGCTCCTTCACATCGACTCTCAGCCGATGCCGCGACCTTCACCCCGACGGTGGCTCATACGGCAGCGGCGGGACCACCGGCCGGGGTTGCACGAGCTCCGGAAGACCCGACGGCCATGTTCACCCCCGACGACCGCTCTTACCAGACCGCGATCAAGAACGAGAGCTCGCTCTTGAGGGGCATCTACAAGTTGGTGGAGGACCTCTCGGAGTTCCCCGGCGATCACTACACGAAGGGCCGGGCCATGGATGACCTTGAGGAGTTCTCTGTGGCGGTGAATGCGCTTCTGGAGCACATGACGGTGATTGCGGCGCTCACGACCCCCAGCTTTCGGCGTGAGGCGCAAGGACGCAACCAGCTCAGCGTCTCCACCTTGCTATGGATGGTCAAGACTGCCAAGTTGGCCAAGGCCCAGAAGTTGTACGTCGAGGAGATGGCGCCAGGAGGCAGCGAAGGAGAGGCGTGGAAGGCGAGGTACGCAACGGTGCCACGGTTCATGGGCGACCTTGCCTTGTCGGTGGACATCACCACGGACGCCCTGAAGCGGCTGAAGTCGGAGCTACTCTCAACGAGGCAGCGATCGGAGGAGAAGACCGGTGCCTTCTACACCCGCATCACCACCCGAACCGCGACTGTCAACTTTGTGGCGGACGTAGTACGGGGTTGCGGTAAGGTTACCAAACTGGAACTTCTCGAGCTCTTTTGGGGTGGACTACGACACAGCGTTCAAGTGGGTTCCAAGCTGGCGGATCTGGGGCTGGACACCAGTCACCCGGAGCAGTGGGAAGATGAACAACGTCGACTCGGACGGTCCGACACCTCCGCCATCTTGAAGGTTCGTTCCGTGGCCACGGAAATTGAAACGGCTAAGGTGATGGAGGACGCGGTTCTCCACGACACCATCGCCCGTAAGGTGGCGTTGGAGATGGGACACCGACAGCGGCAAGTTCCACCACGCAGCACCCCGTCTGGGCGGTCTAGATGGCCCCCGAGGAGGCCTGCGTTGGCGGCACTCACGTGGGAGCCGGGGACTGCCGGGGGCGACTCGGCAACAGCGGCCCCGGTGACCGTCAGCACGGCGGCGACCCAAGGATCCCGACCGGCACCCGCGGTGAGGGAGCGGCCCTGTTTTGCATGTGGCAGTCTCGAGCATTTGGTGGCCAATTGCACAGACGAAAAGAAGTTGGCAATCTGGAAGGCCAACGCCCCGGCACGGTTGGCGCGAAGGCCAGGGCAAGTGGCGGCTTGCGTGGAGGTCATTGAGGAGAGAGTCGAGGAGGATTCCCTCAACCCCGAAGAGCTTGAAGTGATGGAGGAGGTCCTCGCTCTGGCGGATGTTGACGTGGACCTCTATGGGGATCTGTGTGCCCTGTGTGACATCACGAGCACCGAGGATCCAGCTTTTCGGAGTGGGGAGCCGACAGGGGCTCTCGGGCAAGAGGAGTAAATCTCCATCGACCCCGTGGACAGAGGCAGCCCTATACCAATGTGGCAGCCCGTCCTTCATGGCCCTCGCGGACGTCACGTGACGAGGCCACCGCCTGTACCCCGACAAAGCCCGTCTCACTGCGAGCGCTGCATGCCCCGGTGAGCACAGAGGCTTCATCAGACTCGCCCCATGGTGGGGCCGCACGGCCCCCCTCCACCGTCAGCCCGAGGCCCCGTTCATCACGGATCGCCTTCAGTGGCCGAGAGCGCGCACGGCGCGCAACCATTTTGAGCAGACGACCCCTCTCAGTGGAGGATCCCCCCCCTGCTCGGGGATCATTGACTCCGCCGATGACCCCCCCGACAGCACATCCTTGTTGGGAGACTTACTGTGCCGAACACGGTGTCCCAATTGACCGCGGTAACGTTGATGGACCTCCCCCACGTATCCGAGCTCATCACGCGGCACCAACGGTTCAGCCCAGCGACTACAAAGATCTGCACCTAGCTGCACCGGGGGCCTCCGAGGTGTACCAGAGTTCCCTGGCAGATCAGCGTAGACGGTTGACATCGTGGAGCTGGAGAAGCCCGGCCGGGGCTACCTCTGAAAGTGTCCTACTACGACAACTACGCATGACCCTCAAGAAGAAGTCCCCGGCGGAGGCACACAAGATGGCTGAGCGCAGTCGTCGCCATGCTACACGACGTCCCGCGACTACACCCTTCAGCCGTCGCCAACGGAAGTACGAGTTGGACAAGCTTATACTTGCCCGCTTGCGTGGTCGCATGGGCGGCACCTTGGGCTTGGCCTGGGCAGAGTTGAGTCCACGCGAGCAGCGTCGGGCTGTGGAGCAAGAATACGGGCCGAAGACGAATGTACCTCAAGAAGGCCGACCTTGGGAGACGACTGGGCTCCGTCGCCTTCGACGGCGTCAAGCGTCAGCGGCGATATCAATACAGCGAGCCTATCGCTTGTGGCGACGTCGGCGGGCACAACGAGCGCAGGACACCCCCTTTGACTCCCATGCGCTCAAGACGGCCTCCACATGGACCACGGCAGTCCAGCGGGTCAGGCAGTGCGGTAAGGCGATTGTGCATGCTGTGTTCGGACGTGTTCGACGAGCACACCCACCTCCCAATCCTGCCCCTCTCAAACCAGACGAGACAGTTCTTGCGGCAACTCTGGGATCGAGCCCCTCGGACCTAACCCACAGCACGGACGAGTCCGAGATGGAGATTCATTGCAGCCAGTACCGGTTGCAGCAGCACCGTGAGCAGTCCTCGGGGAAGGATACGCCTACCCGTCGTTCGAAGCCTTCGAGGAGTGGGAGGAAGCGTACGACCTTGGACCAGCGGATGACAGCCTGGAGGAAGAATGAAGCTGCACGTCTTGCGGCTTGGGAGGCTGCGCGTCTTGCTGCTTGGGAGGGTCTGAGCACGACCCAGCAACCGGCGGGCGAACCTGAGCACCTCGAGGAGGAGCTGAGTATGACCCAGCAATTGGCAGGCGGATCGGGCAGCATACCGCCAGCATGCGACCAACGTGCTGCATCCTGCCCTAGTCCGCCCGAGGAGGAGCTGAACATGACCCAGCAGCTGGCGGGAGGACCTAACAGCCCACGCCGGCATGCAACTCGACCGGCTGAGTATGCAACGGGCCTGTCCCCGCATGCAACACGCCCCGACCAGCATGCAACACGCCTGGTTCAGCATACAACCAGTGGATTCCAGCATGCAACCAGCGCCTCACAGCATGCAACCAGTCCGGCTGAGCATGCGACCGGCTCGCCTGAGCATGCAGCATGCCTTGCTGAGCATGCAACCAGCCGGCCTGCGCATGCAACCAGTGGGTCTCAGCATGCAACCTGCCCAGCTGAGCATGCAACACGCCCAGCTGAGCATGCAACCCGCCTCGCTGAGCATGCCACCAGCTCGCCTGAGCATGCAGCATGCCTTGCTGAGCATGCAACCAGCCGGCCTACGCATGCAACCAGTGGGTCTCAGCATGCAACCTGCCCAGCTGAGCATGCAACACGCCCAGCTGAGCATGCAACCTGCCTCGCTGAGCATGCAATCAGCTCGCCTGAGCATGCAGCATGCCTTGCTGAGCATGCAACCCGCCCGGCTGAGCATGCAACACGCCTCGCCCGGCATGCAACACGCCCGGCTCAGCATGCAACCAGTGGGCCTCAGCATGCAACC